>JANBXA010000730.1:33700000-33772500 GCA_030556225.1 Cricetiscus sungorus
TTTGCCCCTTATCCCCCACCCTCACGACTGCTGGCCTTTTGTTCTTGCCATGGTCCATTAGTTCTATAAACAGAGGTTGAATGAGGAAAATGAAAGGGAAAAAAATGGGGAAGCGAATACCTCTAGTAAAAGATCTAGTAGGGAAGGAAGTTACAACCAATCATCATGAGATTTCAATTATCCCTCCCACTGGCCTCTTGCTGGTGCATAGCCAGGGACAGGAATTAAATGCCGCACAGAAAACAAAGCAAAACAAAATCTTATGCCTCTTACAGAGCTATTGGTCTTCAATTTGAAAACATGTGAGACCAGGGGTCAGGATGCTACACTGGGGCTCGTTACCTGGAGGAAAGCAAGGCCTGCCATGGGTGCAACTGGGAGCTCTGGGCTACAGGCATGGAGACCATACAAGAGTCAAAGAAGCATCTCCCCCATCGCTGCCTGGCAGAATGCCAGAGTCTTGATGTTTGGGCCAGAGGAATTACTGAGCTTTAGAGGAACATCAAGGAACAGATCTGAGTCGTGGGAAGAGGCCAAATAGTAAAACTCCAAGTGCCCCTCTGGCAACAAAGGTGGGCCTCGCTGCCAGGAACACCGGGTCCAGAGTTTTTTCCTCTCTCCTTCCCACTTCCCTTGTTGTTTCTCCTCACTGCACTGCCAGTCAAAACAAGGTGCTGATGCTCATCATCGGGGATGAGCTGCATAGTTCTAGAATCTCAGTGGTCCACTAAAAAGTGGACTGGGAACAAAGGAATGCCACAATGAGAGGGAAAGCCCTGAGCTAAGTTCTGTGAGCTGTGAGCTGTGCAGAGTTACTGCCCTCCCCACCCCAAGCCCAACTCCTCCCTGTCCACAGGGCTCAATCAGGTTCTTGGTCCCAGAAAGGCCATTTTCTCCTAAGGAAGAATGGCTGTATACAGCAGGTCCCCAACTGGGACCATGGTGATAGAACTCAATCAGTTTTTGACAGATTCATAACCCACCCTGAGTTTGGACCAATAGAGCATGGGAACTTGATAAGCCACCCAGATCAACAGTAGCCATGACCTTGAGAGATGGACATGGATCCTTGTGTCAAACCCTATCTATCCATGAGGGACTTTCCACACTGATGACCTGCACTAGGAAGATTTCTGGCTTTGCTGATGGGGCAAATGTGTGATCCCAATTCCAGGCTGTTTTCTATACATGTAAAGCACAGCATCAAGTGTTGACCACGGGAAGTTAAGACCCCCAAACACCACCTAGAGACGAGTGGCATTTCCACTGTGTAAAGTGTGTTTAGAGAAGCGAGGAAGTGCTTATTCTTCCCTGTTGAAATGGAAAAGAAAATAAACCGTTGGAATGACTGTTTCCAGGCCAGGGATGTAGCTACGCTGGTAGAGTGATTGCTTAGCTTGCACAGAGCTGTGGCTCCAAGTCCCAGCCCTGCTTAAAATTGAACGTGGTGGAGCATGCCTTTAATCCAAGCACTAGGGAGGTAGAAGGAGGACGAAGTTCAAGGGTGAGCCTTGCATACATACTGAATTTGAGGCCAGCTTGGAACAAAAAAATAAGGCCCCATCTTATTTTTTAAAAAAAATTTTAAAAGAATTGCTATTTCTTCTTGCAAACTATCAAAGCAGGTAGATCAATGTGGGACTTTGGGCCACCAACCAGCTCCCAAATAAAGACACAGAGACTTTTAATTATGAATGCTTTCCCTTACCTTAGGCTTGTCCCACTAGCTCCTTTAACTTAACCCGTTTCTATTCATCTACATTTTGCCTCAGAGCTTCTAACCTTTCTTTCACTCTGTATGTCCTACTTTCCTGCTTCCTCCCTGTCTGAGGAAAGGGACACTTCCCTCTTTGACGGTAATATAGCACTACCTTCCCTCACATGGCCGCCCTGCAGGCTCACGATAATCTGTTTACTAGGCAGGAATTATGATCTTCATATCACAGATGGAAAAGGTGGCAGATGACACATTAGCTTCTCAAGAGTCTCCCTCTTTCCAAGGGGGCAGAGCTGGGGTTAGAGCCTCGCGATGCTCTGGCTTTAAATGATGACATATGCCAGGGGCTTCTAGCTATGTACTTAACAGGAAGTCCCCGGAGAGGAAGGATACGCCAGGCTCTGTGACCCCAACTGGGATCAGAGAAGCTGCAATTTTACCTGTTTCATGTATGGGAAGTTTTGGCATGTAATATTTTGTTTAAACATGAGGGAAGAGTCTAAAGCAAAATGAAAACTCACTGTCCTTTGCCACGATCTCTCTAGTCTTTGGCCACAACACAGAAGCCTCACCTGGCCTGAATGTGTGGCAAAGTAGGGTGGACGCCCTGACAGCTCCGTCACTTCCAGGAGGGTTCCCGGCAAGCTCCCAGTGTGTTCGCATGTTCTGCAAAGGTCCGTGCTAAGAAGTTTGCCCCACCATGCAGCAGTATTTAGAAGTTGTATTAGTAACTTTGTTTTATTGCTGTGACCACATATGGAACAAAGGCACCTTAAAGAAGGGAAAGTTTACTTTGGCTAGTGGCTTGAGGGTACAAATACATCCTGGTATAAAAGGCATGGTGGCCAGGGAGTCACATTGTGTCTTCAGTCAGGAAGCAGAGAAAGGAACACAACACTCAGCTGGCTTCCTCCTTTACTCATCCAGGGACCCCTGCCCACTGTCAGGGAAGTTTTCTCTCCTCTGAAGAATCTCACTGCTACCAGCAGATGTGTCTTCTGACAGAGAGGATGCACCATCACAGAGGTCCTGGAGCCTTTGCGAGGCAAGCTTAGTGGGAGATAGCCAGGTCACAGAGCAGTGTCCCAGGGCAGGATTCACTAGTCTCAAAAAGTGGGTTAGTTCTCATGACAGCAGGGTCTTGTTCCCTGAAGCTCTGCCTTGTCATTGACACCATTTGCACACAGTGGATTTTCTTTCCTTTTCCCAGTTGAGATGCGCTGCAGCCAGGGGCCCTCTCCAGGTCACTAGCACACTGCTGTTTGGACTCTCCAGTCACCAGAATCATGAGCCCAATAAGCTTCCCTACTTAATAAGTTCATCAGCCCCAGGTATTTTGTCGTTAAAGCAATGCAAAATGGGCGCATATGGGAGGGAAAGAAAATGTATGTTTGAATGAAGTGTTCAATGGTTGACCGTACAGGGCGCTGTTTGGTCAACTCTGTGCATCTTTTCCAGATATATCTAAAGCTTTGGTTCATAAACTGCCTAAATGTAACCAGCTTCTGCAGCCCCCATACCTGGTAACAGTGGTTCTAAGGTCCTAGAAGCCTGGCCTTCGGTGAGATTCATGTTTATTCTCCAATTCACTTACTCTGACATATCACTTTTCCTCTATGTGCAAGGACATAGAGGTTGTCATCACTGACACCATAAGCCCTAAACTATCTGCTATGGTTTGTAAATGGTTTCAAGGTTCCCTACACTGGGTCATATGTTAGAAACCTGGTCTCCAAGCTGTGATGATGCTAGGAGGTGTTGAAACCATTAAGGAGTGAGGTCTAGTGGAGGTTATCTGGGTTACTGGAGGTGCTGCACTCAGAATAAATCAACACATAATCTCACAGAGCAGATTCTTGTGGGAAGGGGCCTGGTATTTTGAGCAAGACTGGCCATCTCTATAGTCTCTGGCTTCCTGTTAAGTTCTGCAATCTCTCTGTTTTGGGTGCACTCCCACATCCACCATGATGAGATAGAACATCTATTCAGAGACCGAACAGATCTGGCTGCCTGATCTTAGACTTTCAGCCTCTGAAATGATGAGTTAATGCAGAGTCCTTTGGCCAGGAACCAGATTTAGGTGTTTCAGCCCTGAAACGCTAACACAGCTCCCACCCTTAGTTCCCTTCCAGCTATATTTACAAGTCTCCACCCCTTCTCCAACTGCTATTTGGATCCAGAAACCCTGCGTTCACCTGCTGGTTCTAGCTTCCTGGTAGCTCTTCAGGAATAGCCTCCTGATCTTAACCCCAGCTGGCAAATATTTGGGTTTCCCAAGGGTCTTCTGTAGTTAGGATGCAGGGAAATCATTTAAGGTTGGCTTTATGCTGTTAACCCAGAAGGTTGAACAGATGCCCTCTGCAGAGAAAAGGCCTGTCTAACCTGCCTCCACTAAGCATCCCAGAGGCCTAAGCACAGCCCTTTGTTCTGATTTTCTGAAGTGGTTGTGACTTGGTTTTATCATTTATTTCCATGGCTGGCTCCTTAAGCTACGTACGGCAGGGACATCAGACAGGTTAGGTTTCTAGCCTTGCTTTGCATTAATTGCACTGGATACTCGTCTTTCTGGCCTCCGTTTTCCTCATTTCTCTGAAGAAACAATATAAAGCATCAAACATGGCTGCTGTTATTAAGTGAAGAGTGAACAAGAGTCTTGTTCATGACCAAAGAGATGGCTCAACCGGTAAAGGGGCTTGCTGTGCAAGCCTGGTGACCTGAGTTTGATCCCTGGAACCCACATAAAGGTGGAAGGAGAGAAGCAGCGCTACAAAGTGGTCCTCTGATCTCCACACACACCACGGCATATGTGCACCCTCCCAGAATCCTGTTCGCTGCTTTCATAGTGAGGGTTTAGCAGATGCCAGCTTTCTACACCTCCCCCAAAAGGATACAGCCCAAACTGTCTGCAGCTAGGTCTCCAAATGTAACACAGTGGCTCCCACTTATGCAGTATAAATACAGAGACACCAGATCCAAAGAGCATACGCAGCTCACATCCACGACTGGTTCTAGAAGCATTGCCAAAGCTGGTTGTGTCCCATAAGTCCAATGATCAAATGACAGCATTAGAATTTGAGGATTGAGGCTACGGTTGTAGCTCTGTGAGAACCTGGATCCAGTGGAAAAAAGAAAAAGGAAGAAAGCAGAGGAGGGAAGGAAGTAAGAAGGAAGCAAGAAGGAAGGAAGGAGAATTTGGAGACACGAGAAAAAGAAATAGACTTTAAAAAATAACAAATGCACCAAAGAGTACACAAGATATTCAGTGCTGTGCTCCTTGTAATAACTGAACTTGGGACAGTCTTAAGTGCTCAGGAAGGAGAACCAGAAAAATGAAAAGACTACGTTTCTTAAAATGTAGATTTAGAAATACCAACAAAGATACCTCAGACATATTTTAGAAAGCATGGCATGTTATAGAATTCCACATATTCCCCTCTTATAAAATTATTCCCCCTCCCCCCCTTTTTTTTTCAAAAGAAATACCTGGCCTAGGTGTATTGGTTTTCTCAGGCTAACATAAAATAGAGTTCAGGGCCAGCCAGGACTATGTATTGAGTGAGTTCCAGGACAGTTGTGCTATAGTTAGACAACAAAACAAAACAAAAAGCCTGGGAAAATATTAGCAGATAGTAGCTCTATCTGGCCAATGGGATGATAATAATTCTTGCTTTATTCATTGTACTTTTCAATGTCTTGCTTTCCTTAAGAAGTATTTTATCTATGTGGCTGAATGTGAGTGTGTGCTTGTGAACCCAATGTGCATGAAGGCCAGAGACATAGGGAAAACCTGGAGCCGCAATCACTGATGGCTGTGCTCTGCCTGATGCGGGTACTAGGACTCAAACCCAGGTCCTCCATAAGAGCAGTATGTCTTTGTAACCACGGAGCCATCTCTCCAGTCCCTCAATGTTGTTGTGAGCTGTTTTAATGAATGTCATTATTAAAATCAGGAAAAAAACCCTTTCCTTTGGAAAATGAAAACACAACAGGTGTAACAATCTTTCTTGTGTATTTTGCTTGTCCATGTCAATGCTAACTTACATTCATTTAGACTCAAAAGAGAATGCGTCTGAAGGGACTGCAGTAGGGCCTCGGTGAGCTGGCAGCACCCTACAAGAACTGGAGAAGCCCTACAGCTTCGAGATCTGAGTGTTGAGGGCCTGATCCAGCTCTTCTCCTACAGGCCAGTTCCCTGAACACTACTAGAAATGTGCTGTCATGATGTCTCCAAGCTGCTAGTCTCCTGGGCATTGTGCTTTTTGTCCCTAGGTCATGAATTCCAAGGAGGAATGACAGGGTCCTTCTCCCTTAATTTAATCTCTGCTGGAGAGAACAGTGATCTAGAATGGCCCAACCTGTGCCCAGCCATACCCTTAAGTCCATCACTGTAGCTCAGGAGGCAGGATCATATAGTAAGGGCTAGATGGGTGGATTGAGAAATAGCTGACCATTTCCCTGTCTATGGACCCATTTGGTCTTGAAAGTGAGGATGAGAATATAGTGTTACAAGTCTGCTTTGCTTTGAGGAAGACTGCTGGGAAGTGGTAGGCTAGAATGGTGGGTCCCTAATGATAACCACCAACAGGGAATGGGGTCTCTGAGATGGGACTTGGGGAAGGAGGACTGTGGCATGAATAATAAAAACCCAGAGACAGATGTTGGGGTTCAAACTGAAGATCAAAGAAGCAAAGCTGCCTGCTACTAGAGAGTTCTCACCTCTACCATTGCTCAGACTGAAGGTGAGATCCACCAAATCTCAGACTGTACTACTCTCCACCAAACCTCAGAATACCCAGATCCTGTCTTCTCCCACCTTATATTCCTCTCTAGAGCTGGGATTAAAGGCACAGGATCCCAAGGGCTGGGATCACCTCTGTGAGAGCTCTGTTTCTCTTTTAGACTGGATCAATTTCATGTAACTCATGGTGGCCTTGAACTAACAGAGATCCGTCTGCCTCTGTCTCCCCAGTGGTGGATTAAGTGTGTGCCACCACCGCCTGGCCTCTATGGCTGTGGTTAGCTTTGCATTCTGATTTTCAGGCAAGCTTTATTTGTTAGATCATAAACAAAGTATCACCACAGAGGACAGAGAGAAGATCTGGGAGGTTATGGGCTTCCAACCTGGTTCTTATAAGAAGGCTCTTCCTTCCGCTTTAGTAACCGGAGTCCCTTCCCAGAAACCACCAGTGATGTCTGAACCCTCCACTTCTTGGGGTTAATTACTCTCTAAGCCTACCCACAGTGACTTCTTTTTCTACTCCCAGGAACAGAATCACAATGAGAAGCAGTGAGTGGAGACTGACCTGGGGCTTCTGCAGGTAAATGTGACCTAGTGTAAAAAGAGTTCCACATGAGAGCTGGAGAGATGGCTCAGCAGTTAGGAGTACTTCCTGCTCTTGCAGAGGACCTGAATTCAGTTCCCAGCACCTCAGTCAGGCAGCACACAAGCACAGGAGGATCAGATGTCCTCTCTGACCTGCACAAACTCATACACAGACACACATATTCACATGATTAAAAATAAGCTCTTAAAAAAAAAAGAAAGAAAGAAAAGACTTTCACATAGGCAGGGGAGACAGAGCCCAGCCCAGCCCAGAGCCTGTATCCAAAGGCCAGGGTAGGACATCCCTGGCTAGTAGAAAGAGGCTACAGAGTCTGTGGCCAATCCTTGCCTAGAGAAAAATTTGGTACCTTAAGAGGGGCTCAGCCAGAAGCTCCAAAGGGAGATGAACTCACAAGGAGAAAAAAAGGTGAGGGAAACAGCATCTATGTACAATGACCTTACAAGCCAAGGCTAAAAGGCATGAAGAGATCGCATACCAATTAAGACACCCAGTGGTAAGCTGAATGTGGTGGTACAAGCCTGAAATCCCAGCCCCTGGGAGACAGAAGATCTTATGCTGCTGTGAGGACAGCACAGGAAGCATCATGAGATCCTGCCAGTGACTGAACACGAGTTTTTTCAAGAAAGAAACAAAATAATAGGAGGTGCTCAATAACTTGAAAACGCTTACACTTAGATCCCTCAAAGAGAGATGAAGAAAGGACACACTTTAAAAAGATGTATGCTACCCTAGGATAAACAAAACCCAGAAAGTTAAAGATCTCTGAGGGAAAACTCTAAAGCAGTGGGGAAATTCAGGAAGACTCTAGAAGATGGAAAGATGCCCTAATACCCACGGATTGGTAAAAATGATACAGTGAAAATGGCTATTGCCAAAACAATCCTAGCAAAAGATTAAGTCTCACGGTGCCTGATGTCACAGTACATCACAGAGCCATAGTTTCAAAAAACAGCATGGCACCAGCACAAAAACAGCTCTGGCGTCAATGGATCAGGGCAGATGGCCATCTCAGGAAGACTAGCATCTTGTTTCTTCCCATTTGTGCCCCTAGACTTGTATACACACATACATCTAATCTGACATGAGAGTAGAAGTAGAGTTGGGAACTAAAAGAGAACTAACTCATGAGTGATGTGAGAAAGGGAGGACAGGTGGTACAAAGGGGAATATTTTCAAAATACAATATATACACATACCAAAGCTTAATGTATGTAAAATGAATGAAAACAAACGCTGAAAATCCTCTCACAGAAGAGGGTAAACTGCTGTGTGTTTGGGGGCATGTTTTGATTTTTAATTAAAATATATCATTTTCCCTCGTCTCTCTCCTCCCCCAAGTCTTTCCCAAATCCTCTCTCCAATTTCTACCATGTCTCCCTCCTCACTCTCAAAATGATTGCCTCTTCTTCCCCAATTGCTGTTACACAATGCACGCACACATGTGTACAGACATACACACATGCACACACACACACACATGCAAGAGCACCCACATGTATATGAACAACCCTCTGAGTTCACTTTTGTTGTTTGTGTGTACATGGCTTCAGGCCTGAGCACTTTGCACTGGACAACCCATGAGGGGACCATTCCTCAGGAGCTTAATTCTCCTCTCTCAGGGGCCAGCAGTTGCCTGTGTAGTTTTAAACAGCTCTAAGGGGTTTGATTAATGACTGTGTTTTTAGGTCTGATTGGAAAAAAATAAATGAATGTATACCACCAATATGTGAACCCATTTAGTGGTCTAATGTAATCGTGGATGAATATAAAGTTAGAAATCATGGAAAAGAAAATGCGTCCTCTTGGTTGAAGCCATGGGTAAACTGAGTAAGGAATTCATCTGGAGTGTGACAATGATGAAGAGGCTACAAACACAGAACAGCAAGCCTTTGGTTATGAACAGGGCTCTGGCGAGAGTGGCCAGAGGAGACTTGTGAGGAGAATGACAGTGCTGAGAAAGTAAATAGAAACAAGTTCGTGTGCACACGGGTCAGAGACCTGAGCTTCCTAAATTGTTCCAAGGATTTAAGCTGAATAACAAACAAGCACACACTCAGTGCCTGATGCATAATTAGTAACAGGCAGACTGAATCTCTTCTACTTGTAGAGATCTGAGTGAACAGAATTCAGCACCACCTCCACGTTGAGGGGCTTTGGCCACCCCTGCCGGTTGCCAACATCACACTTCGGGAATTTCAGTTGGCTGAGTGTCTCTGGATCCAGTAACAGTGGGCTTAGTTCCCTGTGACAAAGAGCCTGGCCCACTGTCAGCTGCTGCCTGCAGCACTCTTCCTGCGCTCTCCCTTGAGAGCATGCTTAGTTTTCCCCTGCTAGCATTCACCAAACAAGCTAGTCTCATCCAAAATGTAGAGGTGATAATTTCAAATATCCAGGCAGCCTGGCTAGTCATTCCTTCAAAGCTCAATGATCCATCCTCATAGCTCTCAATACCTCTCCCTGTTATGTCAGCCTAAGGCACAATAGACCTGGCTGAGGCCATAAGAGGCAGGGGAGAAACGCCACCTTTCTGAGCACTGAGCCCTTTCCATTCTTAGGCCTAATGACAACATCCTCTAAAGAAAAGAACAAATAAGGCTGACTCCCAGCAAGCAGCAACAAAATGTTCTGTCAGGCAAAGAGCAGCTTCTTGGGACGTGGGAATGTGAGAGACTGGATTGCATTCAAAGCAAATTCCTCCAGAGTGATAGAGATTAGTAAATCCTAGGGACTCAGCTACATTTAAAATCCCATACTGTGTAAGAGAGGATGGAGATGGGATCTCTGCCAAGGCCAGGGGGTGGCAGCTGGGTATCCTAGAGACTGAGCCAGGAAGGGATGTGAGACAGACGCCAAGGACGTGAGTGAGTTGGCAGTTTGGGGGCTCCCTTGAGTGAGGCAGATAAAGGAGCCTGTGATGCCCCATGGAGGGGAAGCTTGTGTGTATTTGTTTTTAACCAAAGAGAAAGCATGTTCCATCCTCTGAGTCCTTGGTCAGGAAACCGTTGTTTGCAGAAGGAAGAAGAAAGGGGTACCTTTGCTGGCTGACACTGGCTACAGCATTCCACTCCCAAGGCAATGTAGGCTAATGGACCGTCTTCCTTCCCCAGGGCCGTTGGGCTGTGTCCAGGCACCTTTGTCAATCTTGTCTGGGCAGCTCCATCCTGCCCTCATCAGCACAATTGTGCCACACTAGAAAAATCTGTCTCCCCTTAGTTACTTGGAGTTCTTTCCTTCTTTATTTTTCTCCAAAAACTGCACATCTCACCAAGCATGAATAATGTACAAGAAAACCATCAGGAACTGAGCATTCAAACTTGGGCTCAACGGAGGTAAGTGTCCATGCTTACATTGAGAGAAAGAAGAGGGATTGTGGGATAAATAGCAGGGTTCTTCATGTCTTCTTACATCCCATAATGCATCTTCCTTTCTCCTCATAACTGAAAGGGGCTGTGCAGGAAGGTGGGAGGCTTTAGGTCACATTATAAACAAAATTAAAAAGCAGGTGTTTGAGGTGAGTACAGAAAAAAAAATGTTCACATGCCAATGAAACGAGAGCATGACATGTGCAGGATCAAGCACGTGTGAGCTAGACCATTGTTCTAGGACCTCCACATGTGTTTTACTTTCACTGTGTTCATCTCAGACCTGTTTGCAGCTTGAGAAGCATCTTAATAAGGTTTCAGTCCAAGTGGTAATCATGGGATGAGAGAGATCAGAAACTTCCCATTGAGAGTGGGAGATAGTTCAGTCCTGTAATCTCAGCCCTTAGGAGGACTTGTGAGTCTGAGGCCAACCTGGGTTACCAGCTAAACCCTGTCCCAGAAAGAAACAAAAATGAAACAAACCCCCAATTGACAGTGGGACATGGCTTAGGAATGTGTTCATCAGACAAGGTCTCTGTGCACAGTAGGCTCGTGTATCTGTTGGTTAAATTAATGCTGGGCACTAACATAGCGAGTGAATGGGTCCCTTTTCATAAGGACCGATATTTTGCCTTAATATCACTGTGTAAACAGTTGCCAAGCCACGGAGACTGCAGAGCCTGTCTGAAAAGTGAGTCAGAGCCTCATAGCGAAAGCCTTCTAAAGCTGTGCCTCTGGCTAATTAGAAGCTCGCTATTGACATGTGTTCTTTCTTCTTGCCTCTGTTACTTAGGACTTTTGAAATGCCCATGCTTTTCAGAGTCAACCCTTTCATATGACTCGAACCCATGATCCCTTGTGACATTCAGAAGACTACCCTGAAGGCAGATGACTTCCAAGGCACTTAGTCTCAGAGCCTCTCTCCCTCCTCCCTCCATCTTGATAAAAAGACCTCCAGGAAGACTTACAGCCCATGTTCTCATTTCCACCAACCCCACAAAGTATATGAGAGTAGAAATCACCTGTTCATCTTATACAGGCAAATAGTAATTAAGCCGAATGAGAAATTAGTATTTACTGGTTACAAGTGATCTTTTGAGGAGGTGCATTTCATGTTCCACTATACTATACAGAACAGCTGTATGCAGGATGATGATGATGATGATGATGATGATGATGATGATGATGATGATGATGTGTGTGTGTGTGTGTGTGTGTGTGTGTGTGTGTGTGTGTGTGTGTTCATTTATGTAGGGACACCTTAGAAAGGAATGAATGCATGGGAGATGCAGAACTCCAAGACATCAGCTGAGCTAAACTAGGAATATTCATTTGACTAGTGAGTAGCTTGACTGGGGGCAGGAAGAGTACTCTAGTAGCATCTTCTTGGATGTGGTTCCCAGCACCGACGCCAGCCACCCCCACTCCCTTGTGTCCTCCTGGAGCAGCAGCCAGTTGGGCAGCTGTTACAATTCAGCTACTTCATTTCCATCTTAATCAGCCCAGATTACTTTTGACCAAATGAGCATTTCTAGATATAATCTGTATCACCTGACCTCGTTCCATTAATGAGAAGTGGTCTCCTCTGCTCTTTCTCTGTCTGTGGGATGCTAATTTATCTTAACCAATATTATTATGCTAATTATGTAAGAGCAGTTGCTCTTTCAGGCAATTTTGATCATAAGAACTCTTGAAAATGCAATGAGAGAGAGAACAAAACAGAGCAGACAGGTAATCAAGGAGATGACAAGCATCCTTTCCCAGGTATTAAGACAGTGCATTCTAAGTGTGAGAATTTGTGTCTTTGTGCTATGATGTGCTTTCATCTGGTCAGGGTAATTCTTCAGTTCCCTGGGGTAAAATCTCAGATGACTACCAAGGCCAGGAAGATATGTGAGAAAAACGGGGCCCCCATGCAGTCATGAGAATGAAGTCTATGAAGACCCGGGTCAAACTGGATCTTGCCCCTCCAGAGGAGCCGCCTGCCTCTGTGCATGTCATAAGGAAATAACCACAATGTGGCCAAAGAAGACAGAAATCTGGGCTAAGTATCCTGGTTTTTAAGTGGCTCTGGTTTTTTATTTATAAAGCACTGAACTGGGTCAAATACCTTTCCCTCAGGGTAGTATCTAGCTGAGCGCCTAAAACACTTTGGTGTGTTTCCTGATCCGTTCTTACCGTACAACATAATACTCTTGACACTAGACGGGGTCAGGGAGAGGTCCCCTCGAATCAAGCAAGTCTCCAGCAGATGTTGGATGTCATCTGACTCAGTTCCAGCCTGGCACTTCCTGGAGAGAGCCTCAGGTCCCACAGGCTGAAGGGTTAGTCCCCAGCCACTGTTACTAGGTCAGTTGCCATCCTCAAGTCCCAAGTTGTGATTTGTTCTTCACCCCAACCAGTGATCAAGTTCCCCGTGCCTGGCTCCCAGTCCTGGCTAGTTAGTTATAGGTCAACTTGACACAAGCTAGAGTTATCTGGGAGGAGGTACCCTTAATTAAGAAAATGCCTCTACAAGATCAGGCTGTAGGTAAGTCTGTACAGTATTTTCATAACTAGTGGGAGGGTCCAGCCCATTGTGGTTGGGGCCATCCCTGAGCTGGTAGTCCTGGGTTCTATAAGAAAGCAGGCTGAGTAAGCCATGAGGAGCAAGTCAGTAAGCAGCACCCTCCATGGCCTCTGCATCAGCTCCTGCCTCTAAGATCTGTCCTGTTTGAGTCCCTGTCCTGACTTCTTTTGATGATGACGGTAATGTGGAAGTGTAAGACAAATAAACCCTTTCCTTACCAGCTTGTTTTTTGGTAATGGTATTTCATTCCAGCAATAGAAACCCTAAATAAGATACTCCCTCTTTAAATTTTACAGTAAGGTTCTAAATTGGAATAAGGGCCAGTTTTCCAGAAGCCATTGGTTAAAGGCCTCTCTCTGTTTCTTGCTATATGGGTCTTTACAGAAGGCAACTTATCATGTTACCACAGGCTTCATTAGAAGCAGCAAAGGATACTTCAGGCTTGACTATAAGGATGACCTTGCATATAAGTTGATATTCAACCCTTAATAAACTGAAAATGCAACTCTCAACATTGTAAGAGATTTGAGATCGCTGAGAAAATGATTGTCCCTAAAATAGGAGAATGGCAGGTAGACACAGAATCTCAGCTCCCCCTCCAGTGGAGACTCAGCAGCAGAACTGTCTTTAGGATGTGCAGTGCCAGTGTGGAGAGATCTAAACTGTGAACAAGTCCTAGGGTCAAAAACTCAAGGGGCACAGACATCAGAAGCCTGTGTTCCGCAAGACTAACCTCTAGGAAGGATCTCAGTGAGATTCCCACATTACACATCACAGGAAGCAAAACAAAACAAAACAACAACAAAAACCTTCAGGCTTCCAGAGGAGGAGAGAGAAAGCATTTTAAAACAGGCCAGAGTATTCTGTTCTTAAAGAGCCCTCCCTCAGGAGAAACTGTTTAGGCAGAGCCCAAGCTGCTAGAGCTTTATCAGTGTTTAACTGATCTTACGAGAAATGCTCAGACAACTCTGGGCATCCCGACACGGGACACAGAGGAACCACTGTCCCTAAAATTACAGAGAGCCATGTGAAGATGCAATCACAACTTACCTACAGGACAGACAGTGGGTAGGGCGATATTGGGGGCCTTGTGAGGTCCACAGAGCAGAGCATGAGCACTGACAGACCCAGCCCTGGAACCAGAGTGCTCCCTCCTCGCTGTGCTCCTCCATGCTACTAAAGGCCCTTTTACCCAAAACATCATGTCCTGTTATCAAGACACAATTACAAGGCATACAAAAAACCAAAATAAAACAAAAAGTTTGAAAATAAACAGAACAATCCCCAGAGATCCAAAACGAAGGCAATACAAAAGGAGGAAATGGGCAAGATATGTGGACATCCCACACATATATAACAGAGGGTACCTAAACAAACAGAAGAAACAGGAATAGCCAGCCGATCATGAATTAACGGGTAACATTACACTACAGACTCAGGGAGCGCACCAAGAATAAATTCACAGCACCCATGAATAGCATATTCAAAACCAATTAGGAACAAAAGAGAGCAAGCAAGAGGGAGGTTGGAATTCTCACTAGTCTCCAAGGTGATACCCCATCACTTAAGCCATTTCTGTGGACTATGCCCCAGGGAGAGGCGTGCACTGGCATGAATAGCAGGGGTGAGTTCTTGGGAGCTACCGTGGAAACTGCCTAGTATAGAATGTCTCCAGAGTCCCCCTGACATACAGATTCTATGAACATAAAGTTTCTCTGCCGGAAGAGGCAACACATTCTATTTTTTACTGCCATCTTCAAGATTCTCACCCAAACACACTCATGGCTCTGATATCTTAAGCACCTAAAAGTCCCCTAGTAAAAATTATCAAAAATTAGATGCTTCGAGGAAGACCATGCCCCCCCTCTCTCCTCTCTCTCTCTGAAGCACCTGTACACCAGGTGACCCCACTGGTAGGACAAGTGTTTTTACAGAGTAGCCTTAGAAGATATGACTGTGGAGATCAAACGGATCAGCTCCCACAATGCCTGCTCCCCAGTTCTCAGTGTCTGCACAATGATTGAAGTTGGTGGTTACAGTCACTTGGAGGGAACCAGTTTCTCTGGGACAGTGGGATGTCCTTGAGACATCTGAAATAATTATATTCTGCATTAATCCCTCTCAAATCTGGCAAGGACTGTTGCATTAATTGGAGTTAAATGAGACCCATCCTTCTTCCCTCCCTCCCTCTCTCTCTTCTTTCCTTTGTTCCTCCCTCCTTTACTTCCTCCTTCCCTCCCTTCCTCCCTCCCTCCCTTCCTTCTTTCCTTCCTTACAGAAAATGAAAAGTAACTGTGGTATGTTTGTGCACCGCAGAAGACTCTTGAAAGCACTCATGGGTCCTGATGGGAAAGTCTGTTTTAGTCCATTGGAAATCCATATTTCCTTCATGAATAGCCCTCTTTAAAATCATGACCATGAGCCCTTTACATCTTCATGTCTCTGAGAACTCTTCCCTCTTGGAAAGCCAGCTTACTAATGTGCACACACAATCTCCTGGGCATCCAGCCAAATGAGCATTCCCCCGCCTCTTACACACAGATGACAGCTGGAGCCATATTTCTACTTCTTTCTCATTTTGTGAGTTCCTGAGCAGTATGCATTTGTGACATTTTTTTTTCAGCTGGTGTCTTTCAATTTTCTTTTTATCACACACAGGAATATTAGGCTTACAGATACTATGACTTAAAACAATCGAAGCTTTTTTTATTCATTATCTCAAACCTTAATTTTTAAAATGCCATTTGGTTCTTCCTCAAGGTCACAGGTTGCAGCTGAATGGTAGAACATCTGTTTTGCTTGCATGAGGCCTGGGGTCATATTCAGGAACACACAGACACACACACACACACACACAGAGAGAGAGAGAGAGAGAGAGAGAGAGAGAGAGAGAGAGAGAGAGAGAGAGAGAGAGAGAGAGAGAGGAGGAGGAAGGGACGGAGGGAGAGGGAGGGAGGAAGGGACGGAGAGGGAGGGAGGGAAAGAGAGAGAGAGAGGAGGGAGGGAGGGAAGGGGAGGGAGGGAGGGAGAGAGAGAGATTCTTTCCCTTAAAGAAATCCAGTGGACTCCTATCCGTGGTCTGGCTTAAGGTCTTGGGTCCATAGCTCATTAGCACTTTGCATGCAGACTTTTGGTAAGTTACTTAACCTCCCAGAGACTCTATTAATAGACTCTCATCTGTGAAACAGGGTCAAGCACACCTAGTCCACAGAATGGTTTCCAGGATTCAGTTCTAAGTACATATTTCAACAGTGCAATTATCAGGGTACAAGGTTTTCTTTAAATCTTATGCAGAAACAAAGAAAGGTCCCAAGGGTCTCCAAATGTTCAACTGAAAAGAAGGAAATTAAATCTTTGAGTCTAGATC
Source organism: Cricetiscus sungorus (assembly GCA_030556225.1). Lineage (NCBI taxonomy): Eukaryota > Metazoa > Chordata > Mammalia > Rodentia > Cricetidae > Cricetiscus > Cricetiscus sungorus. The sequence continues at coordinate 33,716,361 of JANBXA010000730.1, forward strand.
ATCAACCTTCATTGTGGCCTCTGCATTCATCCTTTTAGCAATTTATCATCATAACATCTGGGCTCATCACTTCAGGCCACTCTGTGCACTGAGCCTGAAGTAAAGCAATGGAGAGTACTCCTCTGTGTCCCCAGAGGTGAGCAGATCTGCCTTGTGTGTGTCAAGAGGAGCATTGTGGGTGATGCCTGTGGAACCAGTGCTTGGCCCCTTTCTAAACTCAGGTTATTATTGGGTTATGTGTTTCTACCTTTTCATCTGTGTGAATAAATAGCAAGTACAAGAATTGCATGGAGACTTCTGACAATCCCTCCCATAGGTAATTCTCAGATGCCTATGTGTATAGAATGTCATCTTCTATTCCCGTAAGTGGCCCATGAGCAGCTCAGGCTGCCTAGGAGCAATTTGAAGCAAAAGCAACCATGTGGACACACACAGCACCCGAAGTTTGGTCAGGAGGAGAAAAGAAAAGAACTGGACAAGTACCAAATCAGGCTGAAAGAGATGCTCGGATGCAGCAGAGGTTGCTGACTCCAGGGGCCAGAGCTTATGTCTAGAGTATCTTAACTGTTTAATTAGATGTGAACAGATAACATACGAGTGGATGGGACCAAGGTGCCCCTAGGTCACTGGAGGGTTATAGAGGTCTTTTCCAACTACAGAAGTAAAGACAATGGACAGAATTGAATGTTCTGTTTGGAAAGTTAGGACTGGATGACATCGTCAGTCCCTCTTACCTTCAGATTTCTTTTTCCAAAGATCATCATAGGACCCAGCTCTGCCTGTATTTTTCAGCCCTAATTCAGAAGACCTAGGGAGATAGTTTTAGCCTAAGCATCCTGGCCAAATTCTCCTCTCTGCTACTGCCATTCTACACAGCCTCGCCTATAACCCCTGGTGGTACAGTTAGTTGCATGAGCCTCTACAGAGAGTGTGGGGTTCCTTGTATGAAAAAAAGACATCTCCCAAAGGCCACATCAAAATTATAGTCTTGCTAGTGAATTTCTTCTGGGATGGTGGTGGCATTCCGCAGCCCACAAGTGCTGGAAATGGATGTCCCTGGATTTATGATTTGCAGCTTTCTAGGAGTGACTTTTTACTTCCCTGGTGATTGTTCTGCCTTGCCACTAATGAGGTTTATGTCTTTGCTCCTTTGTATATGTAATAACCTAGAAATGAAAGCTCAAAGGAGATTCAGGATAAGACAAGTGCGGCAAAGAATTTTGTTTATTACCCTTTCCCCCATTGTCATCTTCAGCTTCTTAACGGTTTTAGTGGTTTGAGATGTGTGTGTGTGTGTGTGTGTGTGTGTGTGTGTGTGTGTGGCTTTTATTTTGTTGCCTTGTTTGCATGTGTGTGGGAGAGGGGGAATGCTTGACTGCGCATGTGTGTGCTCACTCACACATGAGTATGCAGTGGCCAGAGGTCAATGGTAAGTATATTCTTTTAATACTTTCCACCTTAGCTTTGAGACAGGTTTTCGCTGGCTTGGAGCTCCCCTTTTTAGCTAGACTAGCTGGCCAGCAAGCCCCAGGGGTTGTTTGCTTCAGCCAGTCAGGTGTGCTGGGGTTACGAGCCTGCACTGTTGCACTTGGGTTTGATGTGTGCCTGGGCTCCAAATTCAGGTCCTCATGTTGCATGACAAGCACTGTACTCAGCCATCTCTAGGACCCTAATAGGTAGTTTTGTCTGTGTAAATGTTGGATTTTTTTCTTCCTCTTTTTCTTTATGTCTGTCTGTTTTGATTTATTTTGAGCATGGTGTTATGTAGCTGAGGCTGGCCTTAAAATCCTGACGGTCCTGCCTCCATCCATCCATCCAACCCCAAATGCTAGACTTACATGTGTGTGCTATTATGTCTGGGCAACATATTAAACTTATAGGATCCTGTTTAAGGATTCAGGAGGTTGCTCAACTATAGGAGCTATCCCTGGCTACCAGGGCATCAACAAAGCTGCCTCTAACCCTATGTATGTGTATGTGTGAGAGTTCACAAAGTGGTTCAGGCCTATGTGCTGGAACATTCTTGTGCATATATCTGGAGGTCAGAGAACAACCTTGGTTGTCTGCCCTCAGGTTCCTCTCACCTTTCATTTGACACATCCTCTCATCAGCTTGGCACTTCACCAAGGCCAGGCTAACTGGCAATAGAGCCTCAGGGGACCACATGTCTCTGCTTCCCCAGAACTGGGATTACAGGTCCAGACCACCATGTCAAATTTTATGTGGGTGCTGGGGAACTGAACTCTGGTCTTTATGATTTCAAGGCAAACACTTTACCAAATGAGCTATTTCCTCATTAAGAAATTGCACCAAATCAATCTCTCCTATGTTTTCATCTTCACAGCCCTTACCCATGTCACTTAGGTAGTAACAAAGACCTAGCCTGGGGGGCAGAGTGAACTGCTCGGGAAAGTCAGAAGCTACAGCTAGGATACATTTCCTTGCTTGCCTGTGCACATCACACAGGCCAAGGCAGGTCCCCAGGTCTGCGCCTCACTCCAGGCTACAAAGTCCACACCTGTCTGAAAGCTTGTCATTTCCACCCAGGGCTTTCTTGATCACCAGACCCTCACGAAGCTCCTTCCCAACATCTCCCTCCCTGTCTTTCCCTTCCAACTGCCACAGGAGGCATTTTCTGTCCTCTTTGAACACACTGTGTGACACACAGCTCCTGGGGAAATTCTTCAGAGAGACAGATCCACTAGATCCCTGACCTGTTCGTACACACAGCCTGAGGCAGGAAGGCCCGATCTCAGCCAAGCCAGCAGCAGCATCACCACCCACCAGGTGCAGCTGCTCTACTAATTTTAGAGCCTGCGACACCATGTTGCTTCCAGGCACCTCTGGACAGACACCTAACAAGCGCCCTGTATATGAGGTGATCCATGTAACATCTACCTAGTAATTTTGCAATTTTGATAGATTTTTCCAAATTTTTTGGCTTCAATATACGTAAGTAAAAAATTTTAATTCTTTTTTGTCAGTTTGATATATGGGGTAAAGGGAGGGACTTCTTTCACAAAACAATTATAAAAATCTAAGTATTATGACATATATTTGAAAATGTCACAGACTCGTTTCATTGTAATTCAAAACATTAATTCAAGTGTAAATTTGAAAAGAAAAAATATTCTCTTATTGACTAATACAGAATGTATGTTTCAGCGTTTCAAAAGCTGTCAGGTAACTTTGCAGAACTCTTAAATAAACTGGGGGTTATACTATTTTCACCTTGGTATCCTCTTATGACAAATGATCATTTGTTGTTACTTGTTAGTGTATATTAGTAATAAAGGCCCAATTCTATTTATAGCAGGACATGAGAGCTAGCTTATGACATGGATCCTGTGGTCCATAATACAAGACAGTAATTGAAGTTTTCACCCCTCTAACTAAATGACCAAAAGGGATGCATATGTTGTAAAGTTTAGCTGAAAATAAGGAAAGTTTTCGGAGGGAATGTTGTCAGGGCCAGGACAGGATCCTACTCACCATCCCGTGCACAATCCAACCTAAGGGACAGGCCAGCAGACCAGTAGCTGTCAACCTGTGGGTCATGACCCCTTTTGGGTTCAAACAATCCTTTCACATGGGGTTGCCTGAGACCATCAAAAAACACAGATAATTACATTATCATTCACAACACTGGCAAAATTATAGTTATAAAGTAGCAACAAAAATAATGTTATGGTTGAGGTCACCACAAGATGAGGAACTATATTAAAGGGTCACAACATTAGGAGGGTTGAGATCCACTGCTCCGGACAGTCAACAGGGGTCCTCGCTGGAGAAACTACTCCAAAACACTGCCCTTGGCCTCTTCCCCAAGACCCTGGGTGGGCTGCTCTGTTTGGTGTCTCTTTGTTTTATAGTTGTTAATAAGCCATACCCAGGTTATCCTACATGGCCCATATCCATTCAAGGTTTGAAATCATCTTGCTGATATGGAAAAGATTGTAGAGTAACTTCAGTGTCACAGTATTAGCCAAGAACTAATTCAACCAAACCACTATCTAATTCTTCTAAAATAGTCCTTTCAAAATATTTCAACATAGAATGTTCTGTATTAAAGGTGTGTGTGTGTGTGTGTGTGTGTGTGTGTGTGTGTGTGTGTGTGTCTGTTTCCCCCCCTAAAGAAATTCAAACTAAGACCAGTAGGAAAGGGCCCTGAAAGCAGAATAAAGCTAGGATGGATGTCCCTTGCTCCCTTTGTGTTGGCTGCCCTGCTATGATTGGCCAGTGGCTTAGGCTTCTTATTGGCTAGCTCTCTCTTAAGTATTAACCCATTCCTATTAAACTATGTATTGTCTCGAGGCTGGGGCTTACCTGTAATCCGGCATGTTACTTCTTTGGCAACTACATGACTTCTCCCTGGCAGCTTATTTCTGCCTTCCTCTCCCCAGAATTCTCTTTGTCTGGTAGCCCCACTTATACTTTCTACCTGACAACTGGCCAATCGGTGTTTTAGTCATCAACCAGTAAGAGAAACATATACACAGAAGAACATCCCCTGTCACCTATCATGGCTGTCAGTGACTGGTTGGGACGTGCTGACAATGTGACAATGATGACATCAGAGCAGGGCAAGAACGTATCCCCATGGGAAAGCAGTGACACCTTAGGAGGTGGCATTCTTATCACGTGTTATGGAGTACAGGGCAAAGCCTCAAAATATGGTAATATGCAAAAAGGAGATTCCATTTTAAAGAAGAAATAAAACACATACATTCTTGAGAGTTGACTGAATTTGGAGTAATCACATTATCTTAGTCAAAGAAATATAAGACACCACAATTGGAATAATAAAGACATTAAAAAGGGCAACACTGGGTTCCTGGTAAAGAAAAGCATAGACTCAAGATAATCTATTAAGTTGATATGTGAATTTTATGCAAAGTAAAGTTCCCTCTAAGATGGTTTATAATGTGAAATTATTCATCCAAAACAAAGAACAGCCAAGAATAAAATCTCTTAAAAACTTCATTGTTGAACCCTGTTAGATGTTTAAATATACAACAGTTAAGTCTGTAAAAATTGTGCAGTCCTAACAGAAAAAGAGAGAAAAAACTCACCAGCTGATAAAGTGAATATTCCAGAAACCATCAGCTGCTTTTACGGAAATATTCTGAGAAGCAGGAGTTGGAACACAATCAGTACAATAGCAGTAGAAAAAAAAGGAATTACAATAAAGTTGTAGGGAAACCTTGGGGAGAATATATGTCTCTAAAAGAGTGATGTGTGATTCATGTAATAAATTTCAGTTCTTACAGATTTTTAAATGCAGAATGCAGCTGACATGATGAATTACTGACCAAAGGAAAGCAGGCATTGCTTCCTTGTACTTCTTTGAATCAGATTTTTGTCACATAGATTCTCATTCAACCCTCATCATCCACCCCCACCCCCAAGAGACACAGTTGTATGTCACTGCTGTGTACCTATACCAGGTTAGCTAGCCTGGGAGCTCCCAGGGATTCCGATATCTTCCATCTCCCCATAGAAGTACAGACCCTTGCAACCACATCCAGCTCTCTGTGGAGAACTCAGGTCCTTGTGTATGCACGATGAGCATTTTACCCTGTGAGTTACCTGGCTGGCCCTTTCCCAAGCCTTTGTTGTTTTGTTTTCCTTCCACAAACACTGTCCCTTCCTGAGGCTTCTCTGGCTGTGGGTTTTTGTTTGTTTGTTTGTTTTTGTTTTTGTTTTTTCTTCTTCCTTTAGGCAGTAACCCAAATTTGGATTCTTTATTTAGTAAGTTGGAATGTCATGACTATTCAGGAAAACACCAGGAAGGCCAAGCTCAATGTGGCAAGGCCTGAGCTGCAGGCAAATGGTAGTGTGTGACTTCATAAAGTTGCTCGGATGTACAGCACTGTGGTCCTCCAAACAGGATGGATGGGATGCTAAGGCTTAGGCTGATACTCTTCCTGGGGCTAATACGAGGCTCAGGTGAGATCCAACACAATTGTCTTTGTTAACCTGGAGCCTATAATCCCTGCGGTATGGTTGTTGGCACTCACTAAGACTCACTACATTTAAACCCTACTGTGCACTAAAACTGCTTGAACTGTTAGGGCTGTTTGTTTTTGCTTTCTTTGTTTATTTTCAAATAGGGATTGCCATATATCCCTGGGGGCCCAAAACTCTCCATGTCTTCCAAACTGGTACCCCACTTGTGTCAGCCCTCCTGCCTCAGCCTCCTGGCTGCCAAAATTACAGTGTGACCCACCACGGCAGGCTGGCTTGCTGGTTTAAATGCTCATTAGTGGGCTCTACATCCATTGGAAGGAGCCTACATATCTGCACCGTTGATTTCTTCCCACTACCATCACCACCCTCTCACCCGTGGTGTGATTGGAATATAAATAATCTTGGGATAATCATTGCAGAATTACTGGTGTTAAGATGAACTATTTGAGGACTTTGGAAATGATCCTTTCAAAAAATAAACTAGGCCTTGTTCATTTTGGGTTGGATATTCAAGTTTAATGAACAGATGGCCCATTAGAAGGTGGTACTCAAACTGCTGAAGAGGATCCTTTAGGATTGGCTTTAGAGCTGGCCAGAAATGCAGAAGGCCTCTTGCTTTCCATGCTCTAGCTCCTCTAATCCCATTTTGGGTAGTCTCCGCCTTCATCCTGTCTCTGACATAATAATTTCCCTTCTAGTTGGTCCTTTTCACTTTGAGGACACTAATGCAACCCTGTCATTTGAACAAGGCTGTGTACTGAGCCATGTGGGCATGTCACAGGCCAGATGGATGAGAAAGAAATAAAGCTTCAAAGATGTTGGCAAGCATTGGTGCATCCAAAATGGGAAGTAATAGAGATGTTGTCCATCAACAGCAATAGAACTCAGTGAGAGCAATTTTGTCTCTCAGGACAGATTGCTCAGGACTAATCCTGAGCTAAATTACTAGGTCATTGAAGTTCAAGGTGTTGATGGTTGGGGTTTTTTGGGTTGTTTGACTGTTTGTTTGTTTGTTTGTTTTAACTCTTTACTTTTCCAGGGCCTGATACCCAGATCCCAAATAAATATACACAGGCTTACTATTACTTAATGAATGCCCTCCCTTAGCTTGGCTTGTTTCTAGCTAGCCTTTCTTAACTTAATTATCCCATCTACCTGTTCCTATTTCTGCCTGCCTGCCTGCCTGCCTGCCTGCCTTCCTTTCTTATTTGTTGCTGGTTGTATAGCTGGGTGGCTGACCCCTTGCATCCTCTTCTCCTCCCTCCTCCCTCCTCCTAGATCTTTCTCCCCCCCCTTTTTTTCTTTTTTTAATTTTTTTTTTTGTTGTTGTTGTTGTTTGTTTTGTTTTGTGTTTTCAAGACAGGGTTTTTCTGTATTGCTTTGGAGCCTGTCCTGGAACTCAATCTGTAGACCAGGCTGATCTCAAACTCCTGGTGATTTGCCTGCCTCTACCTCCTGAGTGCTGGGATTAAAGGTATGCTCCACCAACACCCAGCACTCCTATATTTTTCTTCCCAGATTTCTCCTTCCATTTATTCTCTCTGCCTTCTGGCCTCGCCTATCCTTTCTACAGCCTGGCTATTGGCCATTCAGCTATTTATTAGACTAATCAAGTGTTTTAGAAAGGCCAAATAACATAGCTTCACAAAGTTAAACAAATGCAACAAAAACGAATGCAACACATCTTAGCATCATTAAAACAAATGTTCCACAGCATAAACAAATGTAACACACTTTAAAATAATACTTCACAACACACTGACTTTTATGTTTCCACTTCCTTATCATCTTTAGTGTCCCTGCCTCTTACCATGACAGGAACTCAGAACACTCACACTATGATAGCCAACCCTGCCCTTTCTGATTAGCAGGAATTGGAAACTCTTTTTTAATGTTGATACCTAACTGTCTACTGGCCTATCGTTTCCCATAGTAAGGGAGACAGCAAGTTAGGGACACTTCCTATTAATCTAATCAACAATTATGGCTGGGGATGTAGCTTGGGTCAAGGAATGTGCCTAACATGTATAATGTCCTGGGTTTGATCCTACGCATCATAAGAAAACAGATATGGCCCAGCAGTGGTAGCACATGCCTTTAATCTTAGATTTCTGTGATTTCAAGCCCAGCCTGGCCTACAGAGTGAGTTCCAGAATAGCCAGGGCTACATAGAGAACCCCTGTCTTGAAAAACTAAAGAAGAGAGTGGGGAGGGATGGGTATGTGCTGGTTTAATGTGTAGCTCCCTTGAAGTTACTGGGGAGTCTCTGGAAGGATTTTTTACCTGAAATAATAAAATTCCAAGTAGTACAGCCTTCACAAGCAGTGTTGGAACAGAGGGTGAGGGGAGTAGAGATAAGACTGGGCCAAAGGAGAAATTCCTCCAGAGCAGCTCTTCCTGAACCCCCTTATGGGAATGGGGGGGTCATCTCATTTCCCAAAGTTTGTTAGGGACTATATGGAGCCAGTGTTTGGAGCTACTAGTAAAATCACTTTTTTTTTTTTTTTTTTTTTTTAAAGCCCACAGCCTTTTTCTAGTTCCTTTTTAGCTGCATACATGGATGGTGGGCTGCCCCTTACACAGTGAGGACCACTGGGTCTGTCAACAGCACCAGCATAAATTCACCCTCATTAAAGACTACCCAGCTTCCATGTGTAAACCCGGCTGAGCCCGCTGAGCCTGCTGAGCCCGAATTCATCAGGATAAGCCCAGTGTCCTGAGAGACTGCTTTTGTCAGAATTAAACCAGAGAATCAGCAATCTCCTAGCTGTACTTGGTTTCATTCAAAGAAATGAAAAGCAAGGTGAAGTCAGAGGACTCTGAGAAAGGTGCCTTACCTTTTTATGAGAGGTCATCTAGGTCGCGCTTGCCATTAGCATACCCATTATTTTTTTTGCTGGTCGCCCTCTTACCCCATGAAGTGAGTCAGTCCTAAGACAAAACTGACACCAAAGGCTGAACAAGGATCCAGAATGAAATGGGTTCCATGTATAGTTACAGACTCAAACTACCAATGAAGCCCAGCCAACCTCTAGCGCAGTGGCTCTCAAACTTCCTAATGCTGTGTCCCTTTAGTACAGGTCCTCATGTTGTGGTGACCTCAGCCATAAAATTATTTTCGTTGAAGTTTCATAGCTGTAGTTTTGCTACTGTTATAAATTGTAATGTAAATATCTGTTTTCTGATGGTCCCTGAGAGGGTCAGGACCCACAGGTTGAGAACCACTGTTCTAGAGTGTAAAGACATAAGTAGAATTGGAATTAACAGCACATAACTGAAACAAAGAATAGTGGTTTTACCAAGTTGAAGGTTTATTTCTTTTCCAGGTTAATGTTTTTTATATATAGAGAGAGCAGAGGTTAAGACTGGAGATGTAGCTGAGTTGGTAGAGGGCTTGCTAGCAAGCAGGAGATGACCATGTGTTCAATTCCCAATACCCTGTAAGTCAGGCATGTTGGTACACATCTGTGAGATCAGCGTTAGGGAGGTTGGAGATAGAGGCTGGGGGATCAAAGCTCAAGGTCATTCCTGGCTACATCTGGAGTCCCAGGCCAGCCTGGAATACATGAGACCCTGACTTTATTCTAGGCTAGCTCATCTATCTGGTAATGCTGCCACCTTAACACATCTTTGTTCCTCTAGTCTAGCGCCCACATTCACACCTAAATGGAGTCAACAAAAGGGTGATGGGCAATGACATGTCCCAGAAGACGTATGCAGAACTTCTCCTTATATACCAGAACTTATGCACAGCCACACCAAATTCTTTTCTTGAAGGCCACATGCGTGACGAGAAATAGGGATTCAGCATCTGGAAAAAGGAAGGAAATGGCTTGGGGTGCAGAAACTAGTCAGGGCCATGCTGTTTCCTTCCTGTTGCTCAAGACAGTTTGACTTGGGTTTCCTGTTCTTGTGATCAAATATATCCTAATTGTTGCAACCCCACACACTCCCTACTTGCCATCTCCAGTCATACGCTAAAAGTCAAAAACAAGTGTCCCTTTGAAAGACCCCAGAAGAGGACTTCCCTCCAGGAAGAGACCCCTGGACCCAAAGACCAAGCCGAGACCACGGATGCGGATGCAAACTGCAAGAGGTTTATTTGAGATACACAGGTACCTGTGGGCGACAAAGTCTCTCGGAGGACTTGCGCGCCCACAGGCTGGGGAGAGGGACTTTTATAGGGCTGGGTAGCAAAAGCGTGGGTACAGAAGCGAGATGCATAGTTACAGGGGTCCCATTGGTCAGCTCAAATAAGGCATTGAGTCATCCGAGGACAAGTCTGTTATGTGTTTGGGGATCTGATAATAGCTGACTTAGCTCATGTTTGGGTTTTTCTCCGAACTCTCTGCTCCCTTCCCAAGGCCAGATGTGGCAGCCTGTGAGTACTGACCTTGTCCTGTACTTTTACTTGTTTATGTGGAAGCCTTGCAAAATGGCGTTACCATTGCTAAGCCAGGCCTTAAGCTATTAGCCTTGAGTGGGGGTCTTTCACCTTCACTGGTAGAATTGCAAGGTCTTCCCATGTACTTCTCCCCAGGCTTGGGACAGCATCCGGCACATGGAGTTGCTTGATAAATATTTGCTGAACTGAATAAAATTAACCATGAGGGTTCAGACAGAGATAGTTTAGTCACATTTTGGCTTTGTGGTTTGTCAAGACTGGTCTTGGGCATGATAAAAGCAGAACCCCAGCTTCCTTACAGAAGCTAGAGAACAGTAGCTGCATATAGATATTATAAATGTTAGTGGCACCCCAAAGTGCATAGATGATTCTAGAATTTACCCAATGGTCACACATAGACACACACATACACATACATGTATATATATCATGCAGAAGTAGTTTTTTTTCAAGTTGTAACAATTTCAAAGTAAAATTACATTAGGCATATTGACATAACCCCTGAAGTTGATAAAAGAGGTGTTTTTGTTTTGTTTTGTTTTATTTTGTTTTGTTTTGTTTTGTATTTTTTGGCAAATGTCTCAAATGCAGGAAAGTCTGAGGGCCTTTATGTAACTGCTGTGTTCAAAGCAAAGAAAACTTTGGAGAGATATTTTTTTTTTCATTAAAACTCTGAAGGCTTCTGAGATCCCACATCGTTTAGTTAACTAGAGTGTGAATGAATCGTAACATATATGTGTTGGCTTTACCCTGGAGTTCCACGGCGGTAAAACCAAACTAGAAAAGGCCCTGCCATTCTTTTGCTGCCCAAAGGCTAAAAAATAATAAAAAACAGCACAGAGTTCTGCTGGACTTAAAATGACCTTGAACTCAGGAGACTGACCAAACGATACAGAATACTGGGCCACTTCTCAAGGTCTTTACGAAGTAATGACACTCAAAACCTCTTTTTGTTTGCTTGTTTTCTTTGGTTTGGGTTTAGAAACCTCAGGGAGAAATGAAAATAGAAACCGTGTGCCTTTCTCTGTCACGCACCTGTCGAGGTGTGAAAACAGATGGAGAGAGCCTGGAAGTAGCCTCTGTGACCATGTGCTGTGACAAGAAAGGAGAGCTGCGGAGGCAGGGAGGTCATTCAGCCCTCAACTCAGGGCAGAGAAAGCGTTTTAAGAAAACATGTGGGGTGAAAGGGTGAGATTGTGATGGAAAGGTGTTGGAATATGAATGGGGTCAGCTGGTCCAGCCTTCTAGTTTGCAGTTAAGGAAACTACGGACAGGCCATAAGAGAGGCCACCAGCGTAGTAACTGCAAAGCAGGTCTCCGGTTCCATAGTCCAGCATAAGATTCGGGGCAAAAATGGGTAAAATAACAGGAAGATCTGTTTCACACTATTTGAATTTGTGGCGGGCTTCCTGCATGATGTCCCGCTTGGTACTCACTCTGACAGGAGGGACCTTACATCCAAAGGATCTGGGAGAGGTAAAAAGACTTTTGTCCAAGGTGACAAAATGCTCAGAGGAGTGGTATCTCCATTCTCACCCCCACAGACATGTCACCGGCAAAAGTCATCTTGCTGCTCTTTTCACAGAAGAAAGAAATCCCGATGCATCTGAGAATTCTCTATTTAGATCTGTGACCCATTTTATAACTGGATCATTTGGTTTGTTTATGTCTAGTTTCTTGAGTTCTTTATATATTTTGGAAATCAGCCCCCTGTTAGATGTAGGGTTGGTGAAGATATTTTCTCATTCTGTAGGCTGCTGTTTTGTCCTATTGACAGTTAGAACCAACAACCAGGGGTCCTGCGTGGGACCTACCTAGGCCCTCTGCATATATGTGGCAGTTGTGTAGTTTGGTCTGTTTGTGGGAGTCCTGCCAATGGGAGCCAGAGCTGCCCCTGGTGGCTTTGGCTGGCTCCAGGGAATAGGAGAAACTATTCCTTATGCAGGATTGCCTGTCCCAGCCTGAATACTTTTTTAATCTTTACTCTTTTATTCTTTTGGCTTTTTTTTTTTTTTTTGTTCATTGAGGGGCCCACCACCATCCTCCCAAATAAATCACACATGGATGTTTATTCATTATAAATGTCCAGCCTTAAGTTGGCTTGGTTTTGCCAGCTTTTCTTACTTACTTCTGTATATCTTAGTTTCACCTTTCCGCCATGGCTAGCTGGGTGGCTGGCCCCTGGTACCCTCCTCTCCTTGTTCTATTGTTCCTTCCTTCCTCCTTCGCCAAGATTTCTCCTCCTATTTATTCTCTCTGCCTGCCAGTCCTGCCTATCCTTTCTCCTGCCTTGCTATTGGCCATTCAGTTCTTTATTAGACCATCAAGAGTTTTAGACAAAGTAACACAGCTTCACAGAATTAAACCAATGCAGCATAAACAAAAGCAATACATTGTTATATCCTTAAACAAATGTTCCAGAGATAAACAAAGGTAACACACCTTAAAATAATATTCTATAACAGCGGGTGGTGCTTGATCTTGCAGCAGCTTGATATACCATGCTTTGCTAATACCCACAGGAGGCCTGTCCCTTTCTGATTAAATATGGAGGAGGAGTGGATTGAGGTGGGTGAGGAGGGGAGGAGGGAAGGAGTGGGAGGAGAGGAGTGAGGGAAGTCTACAGTCAGGATGGAAAATACATTAGTAATAAAAAGAATGCCAATGTATTACCCTGGTGTAATCACCTCTGTTCATTGACTACATGCTATTCAGGGGTAGGAGTTCCTTTCCAAAGTAGCTGAAAGTTTTCCAGGGCTTTTATCATGGGGAGATGGCTAACCTCTTCCTTGGAGCTGTGACCTGATGAGAAGGGGATGAGGATCTGTTGTTCTCCATCTTTGGCCTTTCCCTCTCATTGTCCTCTCACCTCCTCAGGGCCCTTACCACCTCACATATGGTGTGTATCCTAAGTCTTCTGTGGTCCCTTTGGCCGCATCACTCCCAATGCATAATGCTCTTTCTTTCCAATTCTGCAGGTATGGATATCTCACTGAGATCCTGAAATCAGCCTTGCAGGGAGCATTTGTCCCAGAAAACCTACAAAACAGGAAAGACTGCAAAGCAGGGCTCTATTTCAGAATGTCCTTGTTTTCAAGGTATGTAGACTGGCTCAACCTGGAACTTAACTATTAAGTCTGAGGCTGGCTTTGAACTCTTAATCCTCACAAGTACCAGGATTACTTTTGGGGGGGGGCATGCAGGGGAACTGGGTCTCCCTACATAGCTCAAATTTCCTTTGACCTAGCAATTATCCTGCTGTGACTGCCTAAGTCTTGATATTGCAAATATGTACTCATATACCCAGCTCAAGTTATGTTTTATGTACTTACCAGCATGCCAAGGGCCAGAACTAACTGCAGACAAAGCAAAGAGAGCCTACCAAGAGTACTGCTTTTGTCTATGTAAGATTTCATTTATAATGCCACCCCTGAATCAAAGAGTGGCAAGAGGAACTTAAAGGACCAGGCAAGTTTTAACTGGTATAAAACAAGAGTACATTTCAGCTTTCCTCCTTCCAGTGGTTAATACTAGATGATGTTTATTTATTCATGCGTATATGTTGTATGCATGTTTCTGTTGTGGAATATTATTTTAAGGTGTGTTACCCTTGTTTATGCTGTAGAACATTTGCTTAATGATGAAAAAGATGTGTTGCATTCTTTTATGTTGAGTTTGTTTAACTCCGTGAAGCTGTGTTACTTTGCCTGTCTAAAACACCTGATTGGTCTAATAAAGAGCTGAACAGCCAATAGCAAGTCAGAAGAAAGGATAGGTGTGGCTGGCAGGCAGAGAGAATAAATAGGATGAGAAATCTAGGAGAGAAATCAAAGGTCAAGAAAAGAAGAGGCTAGCCACACAACCAGGCATGGAGTAAGAGCGAAAGGAAGATTACAGAAGTTAAGAAAAGGAAAAAGCCTTGAGGCAGAAGGTAGATGGGATAATTTAAGTTAAAGAAAGATGGCTTGAATAAACCAAGCTAAGGATGGATATTCACAAGTAATAATAAGTCTCCGTGCCTGATTTATTTGGGAGCATGGTGGCAGGCCCCCAAAGAGTAAAAAAAAAAAAGAAGAAGAAAACAACTAACAATATGTTTCTGTGTTCCTGTCTACAGGAAATATTCCTCAATTTCTTTTAACCTAAGTTTTAGATGAGACCCCCTCACTGAACCTGAGGCTCACTGGCCAGCAAACTCCAGGAATCCTCCTATCTCAGCCTCCACATTGTGAGGATCACGGGTAAAGTCTACTGTGTTTGGCTTTTTGTGTGGATGCTGGGAATCCAAACTCAAGCCTTCATGCTTTTGTGGCAAGCACTTGACTGACCAAGCCATCTTCCTTGGGCCCATGATGGTTGATCTTGATTGGACTGAAAACCATCCAGGACGATAATGTTTTTTTGGATGGACCTGGGAGGCATTTTCAGACAAGACTAGATCAAAAAGTCCTTGGCCTAATGAGTGGTTTAATATGTTGATGAATTCAAAATCTGAATAGACTATAGGGAGGTGGTTGAACTATAGAAGGCTGGAATAATTACGTCACCTCGGGGCAGGAATGCTTTTGCACGGCGTATCCTGCACTGGTACCTGCCTGCTACTTCTTTCTGCTTCCTGGTTGTCATAAGGCAAAATCAGCCTTTCTAAGACAGTCTGGCCACCATGGTAATTGGCCTCACCCTAGGCTCCTTAAAGTAATGGATCCAGCCAGCTGCGAGTGAATGTCTATAAAAACATGAGCCAAAATAAATCTTTACTCATTTAAACTGTTTATCTCAAGTATTTGTGAATGTGATGAAAATCTTTGAATACAGCTCTTACTGGATGGTAATACCTTTTAAACAATATAGACAAGCAATTCTGCCTTAATAGCATTATGACATTAATGGCCATTAATAGCAGGTCTTACCTTATTACTTCATTTTAAAAATTATTTTATGTGTATACATATTTTGCCTGCAAGTATGTTTATGCACCTTATGTATGTCTATTGCTCAGAGAAGCCAGAAGAGGGCATTGAATCCCCATGGAATTAGAGTTAGAGATGGTTGTAAGCTACTATATGAGTGCTGGGAATCCAACCTGGGTCCTCTGGAAGAGGAACAAACACTCTTAGCTGCTGAGCCATCTCTCCAGCCCCTTTTATTATTAAAAATAATATATATAGAGAGAAAGAAGATAGTGGTTGTGCCAGGCCTGGTGTGGGCTTATAATCCCAGCCACTTTAGAGGCTGAGGTATGAGGTTCATAAGTGCAAGGCCAAACTGGGCAACTTGGTGAGATCCTATTTGTAACCAAAGCCTAAGGTCTTATCCCCAGTATCAAAAGCAAGGAAGAAGAGGGCAAGGAGTGGAGTATATGTATTAATTCACTTTCAAAATCAAGTGTTTAAGCTCAGTCACCAATGTCTAGATAACCAATCTCAGATATATAAACATGCTTTTGATTACCTGAGTGGTGCTTCTGTGGCTGATTTACCCCAGCAGTCACACAGGGGCTAAATTCTGATAGTCAAGGGCAGCTGAGAACCATTCTTGACTAGTGAATTTGGAGGGTAAAGCTGAGCAGGAGTGCCTACTCTCCCTCCTCACTCCTTTGGAAGCGATGATTCATTATAGGCCACATGTTCACTTTTAGTTCCTTATAGATAGATGCCTGTGCTGCCCAGATGTTTTCCTTGATGGTACAGGAAGGACTGTCTAATTCTGGGGCTAAGACCCAGGAAACTCATTTGCCTACAGCCACAAGCCACAGATGTATTTTTACTTCCTCTACTTCAGCCCTTCATCTTTTTTCTCCATTGATTCAGGATCCATTAGGGGAAGAGGAAGCTGTGTTAGGAGGCCAGGGAGGTATATCTAAGAATTCAGCCTCCCAAGAACTCTACAGATTAGTGAAGAAGCTGTCAACATTCACCCACAAACATTTCATTAATGTTCCCACTCTGTAGAAATTGCATGTGTCGATGAAGTCTCAGCTTGGTCTGGCCCAGCTCCAACAATAGTTTAAGGGGAGGAAAATCCTGGCTTTTCCTCAGATTCCGCCCCCACGCCAGCAGCCCAGCTCCAGGCTGGGCGGGGAGGCCTTTGATCTAGACAGGGTTCCTCCTCTAGGCCCTTTTAAGTTTCATAACTGAACATCACACCTCCCACAGGCTCACCTGGGTTTCAAAGCAAATGCTCCTGCCTGTAGCCATCTCCTTGAGAGTCCAGACCCTCCCCAGAGAAGGCACCTATAAACTGTTTTCTCCCCATATCTCCAGAAAGTCCATCTGAGGCCATCTTCATTAGGGAAAACAGATTAGTATTTGCTATTGGAATGCTATTGCGTATGGAAAGTTGCTCAGATAAATGGGCAGGTGAGTGTTCCTGATACATGTGTAGGAAACTACCATTGAGAACACTCTCTCGTCATCTTCTAGAACCTTCTGTCTGATGGCCTCCATGAGAGGAACCTTGCATCTTTTGCTTGGAAGTTCTGTCTCTTTGATGAGCAAATTCAACTCTTTGTCTTGACTCCGTAGCCAGATCCTTCAAGCCCAATTACTGAAGCTGTACTGTCTTAGTTAGGTTTCCATTGACATGATAAAACACTATGACCAAAGCAACCAGAATAAAAAAGGATTTATTTCATCTTATGCTTCAATATCATGGCCCATCATTGAAAGAAGTAGAGTTATGGACCAGGCTGGAACCTTGGAGGACAGGATGGTTGCCATTTACATTGTTTATTCAACCTTTCTTGTACTGTCCAGGATCACCTGCCAGAGGGTGATACCAAGCCCTGTGGGCTGAGCCTTCCCACTTCAATTATTAAACAGTAAATGCCCCACAGGCTTACCCACAGGCTAATGTAATGGGAGCATTTTCTCAACTGGGATTCCCTCTTCCCAACAGCACATATACTAATTCTTATTGGGTTAGATTTATAATTTTTGCTCTTTCTTCTTCTTCTTCTTCTTCTTCTTCTTCTTCTTCTTCTTCTTCTTCTTCTTCTCCTTCTACTACTACTACTACTACTACTACTACTACTTTTATTGATTTTTTTTCCTTTTAAGATGAGTGTGAAAGTTTTTTTGGAAGGAGTTATAACTAAGATAAAATGATTCTTTAACTGTTTGAGGTCAAGGAGGGGGATCATAGAAAGAAAGGATGTTCTTGGGGAAGATAACAGAATTTCTGTCTCTTGACCTGGACACAAACATTTGCAGCAATTCACTGACGTAAAGAGTTAAATTGTACATTTTACTACAGTTGATCACACCTCATTAACTTGGAGGTATTTGTCATCTAACTAATATTAAGTTTCTATATGCTACTAGGCATCTTGCATCATGCTGGGTGGGAGAGTGTACACACTCTGATAGGTTGTTTACCCACCTAGCCAAGGAGCAAAGAGGGCCTGAAATCTTGTCCTATCTGTTCATCAAGTCAGTACTTAGCAGGAAGCCAGGTCTTCTCAGAGGAAAAATCAGCTTCCCTATTTCAGAATTGGCATGGTATAGGTTCCTGGAAGTTTGATTCTACAATAGACTGAAAAGAGATGTGGACCATTCCCTGCCCTTGTAGAGCTTTGGGGTGCAAGGCAGGGGTCTGTGTTGATAACAAGCCAGATAGGGTAGGGGTGGTTCTGCGGTAATAAGCACTGTAAAGAAATAAATACAACGTCTTGGGAAGTGTCTGGCTGTGGTGGGGGGTGTATGTGGTCTACATAAGAAGTCAAGGACAGCTTAAAGAGAAACAGCATTTCAGCTGAGGCCCAGAGATGAGAGGAAACCTTGTTTGCAAGAGTGGGAGGAGCATACCCCAATGATAGGAACAGCCAGAGTGACTTCTCAGAGGCCCTTAGACCACGGGAGATCAGGGAGGAGGATACAGTACATTTAGTTCCTCAATTGTTTTAGGGATACAAGAGACTTGGGAGAGAAGAAAGGCCATTAGCTTCCTGCAGCAAAGGGAATAAACAAGGCCCAAGAGAACCCTGGGAGTTAAGGCACAGATGGGGTCAAATCCCAGTTTGGTTTAAGTGCAAACTAAACCAATATTTACTGATTGTTACATGTGTCAGATTCTATGTTCTCCCTGTTGCTTTAGAGCCATTTAGACATTGTAAGATTCAAACCCAGAACAACTGAAATGGTGAGATGTTGTGACTGAGACATCTGGCCAGAAGCAAGAGCTACCTAGGAGAGCTAAAGGTTCAGGAGTTCAAGGTCAGACTCGGCTATGTTGAAAGTTCAAAGCCAGTGTGCTATATGAGACCTTGTCCAAAACAATAAACAAAATCATTTCGGGTTGAAGCCAGTTCTCTATGCTGAGATGTAAAAATGGGTGGGCTCAAGCAAATGCTGTAGAGATGAGAAGATCCAAGTGGATTATAGGGATAAAAATGCCAATGGCAATGGTATTGCCTGCCTTTAGTACCAGCACTAGGGAGGCAGAGGCAAGTGGCTCTCTGTGAGTTCGAGGCCAGCCTGGTATACAGAGCTTGTTCCAGGACAGCTAGGGCTGTTACATAGAGAAACCCTGTCTTTAAAAAAAAAAAAAAAGGGCCAAAGGCCCTGTTGGTGCTTCAAGGTGATGATAACAATACCAGGAAGCTCAGAATCCTCTTTGAAATCCAAGAAAAGCAAGACTTGGATGGAAGCTGTGCCAGGACATAGCTGCCCACCCCCCTTCTCACACCAGTGTCCACATGACTGTCCCATACACCCTTCCTGCACATGGTCCTGCCCTGTCCAGATGCATTGCTCATCATATGGGTGGGAACACAGACTAGATATCCCAGCTATCATTCCTCCGTCCTGTCAGATGATTTGCTGACTTGCAAAACCAGGGTCCTTAATCTCCCTGTTCAGTTAAAGCAGCTAGATCTATAAGGTCACAGCCTGCAGACACACACCACTAACCCTCTGCTTTCTACTGTGCATTAGATATCCCAAGAGAAGCAGGAGTTAGGCTTGCCAACTTCCACACAAACCTCGATACCTTACCCAAGCAGACAGAGACCTACAAATAAGAGCAAGGCTATCATTTCAAGGGACATCTTCCTTTGAGTGTGAGGGTTGTTGGTTTTGGCTTTGGTTTCCTTTTTTAGAAAGTGACTGGTTTGTTTTTTTTTTTTTTTTTTCACTGACTTCTGTTTCACAGTTGTACCCTGAGCAATGGAGCTCATGAAGTCAGCTGTACTGCTGGCCTCAGCCAGGAATATGGATGGCAGAATTCTAAGTGAATGCCAGGCTTTCCCTTGCGAACCGTGGATCAACTTACATCCAGAGCTCAGTGGACTCTACAGTTTGTGACCTGGTGTGTGTGTCTGCTCATTCTCTCCTCACACGGACACTCTCTGCCATTCAGCTGGTGTGTAGAAGATGGCAGTGCAGAAATGACTCTCTTGAAAGTTAGGGTTTTTTGTTATTGTTGTTGTTTTGTTTTTTGTTTTTGTTTTTTTGTTTTTTTTTAATGGGATGTCCCTGAAACCAACAACAGCATTGTAGATGGGCCTCAGGCTTAGTAGGGCCTAAACCCTGACTGAGAGTATGGCAAAGGTCTTGTTTTTTGCTGTTGCCGCAGATGAGCTAGCTCTCTCTTTTCCGAAAACCCAGGAATGGCCACAGCCCATCCCTCCCATCTTGTACTTCTTCACTTCAAAGAAACATAGTCTGAGAATCAATCCAATCCTAAATCCCCAGAGAGGTTTACTGAAACCTCTGAAACTGGATGTCAGTGGCTTTCCAGGCAGGGACAGGCCATGCCACATGGATCAAGGTAGTTAAACTTTCTTTTTGAGCTGCCAACCCCCAAATGATGACACAGAGACTTATTTTTAATTTTGAAACCTTGGCCTTAGCTTAGGCTTCTCCCACTGGCTCATTTCTACTAATCTATGTGTTACCACGTGGCTCTTCGCCTCTCTTCCATTTTTTAGGTTCAACTCCCATTTTTATGTATCTCCCTGGCTAATGCTGTGTGCCTGGATTCATCCTGAGTTCCTCTCTCTGCCTGGAAGTCCTGCCTAACCTCTCCTGCCTAGCTGTTGGCCATTCTGTTCTTTATTAAACCAATCAGAAGGCACCTTTCACACAATGTGATCAAATATCCCAAAGCAGATCAACCATCCATGGCAGGACATTTAACACACTGTCCACTCAACTGCCAGTTTGCCCTTTACCCTACTGATGGTGATAGCTCCAAAAGCATCTTAAGCCTTTGCCAATTGGTCATCTTGGCTTGTTTCATTTGGTTTCTGGTTCCTGGTGAATTCTAACATGTGTCTGATATTCCTGAACCCAGACAGGAACTTCCCTCATAATGAACCCTAAAGGACAGGCGTGTATAACCTTGGACTGTATTTTTATTCCTTTGATTCAGCGTTGCTAATGTTTGTTTCTCAAAAGTAAACTATGTTTAGAGTCTGAACCACGTCTCACTTTTGCTACACAACCACCTCCTGCTTACACAATGGCATCGTGATGAAATCGAGGATGTGGAAAATGTTTACTTCTTTTCAATCAGATAGCATAATGAGTAGTCAACATGGCAAATATTTACTTCTGAGCTGACATTCTCCTTTGAACTCAAACATCCAAACACCCATGCAACTCAAAGGTACCTCTTTCAGGCACCCCCAAAATTGTGCTGTGGTAGGCTGAGCAGAGAGGGGGACCTGCCGACTAAGTCAGCTTTTTCTTTCATAGAAATCTGTTTTCTCTGTCGATCTTTGCCTGGTCCTTTTCCTCGAGTGGGCTTGAGATGGGGTTTCCCCTTACCTCAAGGCTGCCAGTACAAATGTGGTTAGATTTCTCATACGTGAGCACTGAAGAGCACTTAAAAGGGTGAATATGTTGATTTTAATGCAAAAAAAAAATGTTGATTTTTAGATAGTCTTACACTCTAAGGATGGCCTCAAACTCATGAAAATCCTCCAGTCTCAGTCTCCTGGTGCTGGGATTATAGATATGAACTACCATGCCCTACTTAATGAGAACTTTTTAAATTGCTATTGTGACTTGGAAAATACCCAACTGCTGTCCGTAATGCTGGTGTACTTTGACTCTAGCTTGGACCCTGTACTGACTAAGAAAGAGGATACCCATTAAGTTTATGGGCTTGTTTTTAAAATATTCCAATTTGCTTTAGTAGTGTTTATTCTCTCTTTTTTAATATTACTGTCCAAAAATACAAAGTCCTTGTGTGGCTCTCATTTACAACTTACACAACATTTCTTTTTTGTTTTGTTTTTTCTTATTTTGTTTTTCAAGACTTAATTTCTCTGTATAGCTTTGGAGCCTGTCCTGGAACTCACTTTGTAAACCAGGCTGGCCTCCAACTCACAGAGATCTTCCTGCCTTTGCCTTCCCAGTGCTGGGATTAAAGGCATGCACCACCAATGCCCAGCTTACAATTTATACAAGATTTCTGTTATGTAAGCTGACTATAGTATTTTAATCAACTAAAATTAATTTTTAGTTGAAAATTAAAATTTTCCATGTTCAATGTGATGTTTTAAAATATAGCCATAGGGCTGTATTTTGGTCAGTGTTGATGTAGGATGATAGCCTCATAAGATTATCATGAAGCCAAAAATTTCTAATATCGAATAGCATTGTAGTCATGCTCAGATTGCAGAAGAATGCATTGCTCACATGTTTCATGTTAATGTTGGTATAAAAAAACCTACTTGTGTTGTCCATCAGTCATATAAAAGTATAGTACATGCAATTATGTGTGATGCATGATACTTGATAACAATAATCAGCAATTGCCTTACTGGTTTGTGTAGTGACTACACTATACTTTTAAAAACATTTTTATTATTTTTTAATTATGGTCTCTGAGTGGGTGGGTGCATTCACATGAATGCAGAGTCTGTGGAGTCCAGAAGAGGTAGTTGGATCTCCTGGATCTGGGGTTACAGGTTGTGAGTCTCCCAACATGGATGCTTAGGACACAATTGGCATCCTAATCTGCAAGGGCAGAGCATCAAGTGCTCTTCACTGCTGAGCCATTTCTCCAGCCCCCATTTATTTACATGGGTCTGCATGAGTATATAGACACGTGTGTGAGACTATGCAGCATGTGTGTGGATGCACATGCTTCTCTGCACCTGTGTAGACCAGAAGAGGGTATCAGACCTCTCAGAGCTGGAGCTGCTGGAACGTTCATAAGGCTGGGCTTCATGTGTGGTTGCTGGGATCTGAACTCTGGTCTTCATAATTGCTCAGCAAGTATGCTCAACAACTGAGTTATTTCTCCAGGCCCTATGCTTGTACTCATTATTTTAGCGTATACTGTTCACTGTGGTGAAAAATGGTTAAGGTGAAGCACAATGCTGTGCCAGCAGTAACCCTACACAACTCTGATTACAGCGCCTCTTGATTGCATCAAGAGGTAATGGCCGGTGAGTGACCTCTACTTTCAAAGTTAGTGTGTGTTCTAGATTGTTCATACAATTGTGAAACTGTATGAACAATACATTTTTTTTAACAGTGTGTCTCTGTTGTCACATTGCATGTGACTATATGTTAGCTTTGCTTTTGAATGAATATGATAAGTTAATAAGCACTCTGAATTAATAGTGTTGTAAGTAATAGTACCATGTGGTAGAAGGAGATTTAACTTGGTAAGCAAGAGGCCTGAATTCTAGAATTAAAGAAATCTATGAAGTTTCACTGACATGAACAAATTGAGAGAAGATTTTTTTAATGTAGAATTTCAGTGAACAAATGAGAAGCATCGAATTAAAGTTACCTCTAGGTAACCCCCTCAGACAAAAATCACCAGTGGCTGATGAAATTAGAGCAAGAAATATGTGGAAGATTAGACCTAAGTCTCAAACTCTCTGTTTGAACGACATTAATTGCAAAGATGATAACTTTATTGTGGAAAAACCCAGCAGATACATCTAAACCATGAGACCAACATTCACATTGCTGGAATGGGATAAGTTGACTTCAGGTGCCTCTTGATATTACGGCCTTAAAATGATGTTATAGCACCATTGTGGTATTTGTGAGTGCCAAAAATTCAGATAAACCTAAATTGAAGGTGGTTCCTTACAATAGCTGACCTGTACTCCTCAAACATCTCAAGGTCCTGAGAGTCAGGGCTGCCCCAGTTAAAGAAAACTGGCAAGATACAACTAAATCCATGAACATTCAGTGAACATCAGGTTATTATCCTCCTAAAACAGTGCCAGCTGGGAGGTGGTGAGAAACGTAAATTCTTAGGCTCTATACCAGACCAGTAATAGAAACTCCAAGAATATTCCATAAGTACTTGATGCATGCTCTGGTTTCAACACAACCATCTTCATTGACTTTAAGATCTTTCTCTTTTGTTGGAACTGTCTTTGTTGGGTGGGGAGGGGGGCTGCAATCTGAATTGGCTGAGCAGCCCCAGGTTTGTGCCTGAGTGGGGGAGTGTGGATGAGGGAAAGGCTAGCTAAAATAGGTTAAGAATCCAAGACAGAGACACAGGACAGTTGTCGGGAGGGTAGTTCAATCCATACTGAACTTGCTTAGTTTATTCTTACACCATTTTATGTATTCTACCAACATTGGGGAGGGGGTGGGGGAATGGCAGAAGACTTCTATTATGATGTATAAGAGGCCAAGAGAGTTACTTCCCTTAATCCTCTGGTTATTTGGTACCCACACCTGCCATGACCTTCAGGGTTGAGAGTAAATGCACCTAGGCAGAAACCTATTATGTAGATAAGAGACATCCCCTGCCAAGGCCAGAACATCCTGTAACTGCTGAACTAATGTCTTATGGAATAATAAGACAGATTTGAGCTCTCTGAACTTGTGACAGGATGGAATGGACTCCTTTCCATGGGTCCTGACATTCTTGAAATGTTTTATTTATTGTTATGTGCCTTGATGTTTTGCCTACATGTATGTCAGTGAGTGTAAGGGTACCAGATTCCTTGGAACTAAAGTTACAGGCAGTTATGAACTGCCATGTAGGTGCTGGGAATTGAAACCGGGTCTGTGATCTTAACTGCAGAGTCATCTTTTAAGCCCCAACATTTTGGGGGGGCGGGGGGGGTTGGTTGTTTTGTTTTTGTTTTCTGAGACAGGGTTTCTCTTTGAAACAGTCCTGGCTGTCACCCCACTCACTGAGATCCAAGCAGGCCCCAAACTCACTGAGATTTGCCTGCCTCTGCCTCCCAAGTGCTGGGATTAAAGGCGTGAGCCACCACCACCCGGCTGCAGCCCCAACCTTAAGATCTCTTTAGCCTTAATGTTCTGTGGTCCAAAAGGCACCCATTCTCCCAATTCATTCATCATTTACTTGGTGCCAACGAAAGGCTGGCCAGGGACCTGGGAAAGCAGAGCTGAGGATGCATGGCTCTCCTCCCAGGCAATCAGACCCCGTTTCTGCTTGTAGCAGATACAGATTAAATGTAAAACATTTAACAGTCCCACTTGGCTTGGGAACCATTAAAAAACCCAAGTAATGCATAATTAAGTTCCATGCAGTGGCTCATCTGCCCTGGACTCTCACTAAAATGCCTGAGCCAGAGGTTCCCGGAACAATGGGGCGGGGCATCGTTCCTACACATCTCTATTGAAATATGTTCACTCAATCCTCTCCATGGGGCAGACATTTCCTGGATTCCTTGGGTGGTATGAATCCTTCCTGGTCCTTCTAAAGATGTTTTGGGAGTGCAGAGGCTAAGCCATGGCCTAAAAGAGGATTTAAGCTTGCATCTGATTGGCTGATAAACTAAAGATAAACAAATACTCTTCCACCTTGGCTTATTGGGTCAGCACTTGCGGATTTCCCACTCACATTTACACCCTTACCTTCACACCAACCTGAACCCTTGGATTACTGTTTGAAGTCTCACGTTTCCTTCTAATCTTTTTAATTTCACAGTTTTGTCTATTAAAATATATATTCATATAATCATAATTCAAATGACATGATTGCTGTGGAAATTTAACTATGTAAAGACGTGTTACATTTGTTTATGCTTTGGAGTGTTACTTTAACTGTGTAAATGTGTGTTACATTTGCTTAGGCTGCATTTGTTTAATCATGTAAGGATGAGTATTTAATTATGTGAAGATGTGTTGCATCTGTTTCACCTTGCCTGCCTAAGGCACCTGATTGGGCTAATAATGATCTGAACAGCCAATAGCTAGGCAGTAGAGGGATAGGTGGAGCTGCCAGGCAGAGAGAATAAATAAGAGAAGTTTAAGTTTATGAGAGAAGGAAGAATGGGAGGAGGAGAGAGGCCAGGCAGCCGCCAGCCAGACGTAATCAGCGACAGTATGATATGCAGAAAAAAAAGGTAAAAGGCCATCATGCAAAAGGTAAAGAGAAACATGTTAATTTAATTTGAAAGAGCTACCCTAAGCTAGGCCAAGCATTCAAAACCAATAAGTCTCCGTATCATGATTTGGGAGTTGGCTAGTGGCCTAAAGGGAAAGGCCTGGTTCACATGAAAATCTCTGGAGTGAGAAAAAAAAAAATCTGTATGCCCTGTATCCTTTTTCCCTCTCACTGTCCCTATCCCTGTCCTCCAGGTTCAATTTCTAATTGATTGATGATTGATTTTAAGATTCGGGCTCAATAAGTTGCCCAGGCTGGCCTTGAACTTCTAGACTCAAGTGACCCTCCTGCCACCCCAGGCTCTGAGAGAATAAGACACCTGGCTCCAGTATATGCTTGGAGAGTCCCCTTCACAGATCACATCACCTGGAATCCATCCTCCTCCTAACACCTGGTGCACATCAAGCTTAGGCACCATTACTCCTGTGGGATCACAGTGGCACTTCCTTTCCCAGATCCCCAGTCTTCCACAATAGCAGCCTCTGGGGTTCTCTTCTCCCCCTCCATTTCAGACATTTGGCCTTGTCACACTTCATCTTGTTCCATCTTGGTGGGAGTTGGGCTGGAGCAAGAACTCAGGAAGTTTCCCAATGGCCGCCTTGTTATGAAAAGACTCAGGGACCAAGCTTCCGATACTACTCAGCTGCCGGGTCGCACACCCTGCCCCACATTCCTCCCCACAGTGTCTCTTCAGGATGTTGCTAGCAATTGGTATTTTATTCCTGATGTTGTTGTTTCCTCCTGGGCCAAATGACAGAGACAGATATATTTAAACATGTGAGGTTTCCTGCTTTCTTTGGTGCCTTAATCTTCCCACCACAGCTTAGACCGTCCTATTTTGAGTCCCACAAATGGACAATTCTCATTTTTGCAACATGAGCAGTCATGTGTCTGTGTCCTTGTACATGTCAAGTATTCCCATCCTTAAACATGAAGGATGGCATTTTGACCTTGAGGGCAGGGAGAGGAGTGGGGCACAGCTGCCTCACTGCCCTCAATCGGCGTTTCAGAGAAGCAAAGATGGCATCATCCTGTAGTCTGTCAGCTATATTGTCCCATTCCCTACCCTTAGCAAATGGACACTCAACACTAGTGACTGCATTTGCATCTAATTGTATGAACCATTACACATGTTAAGCCCTTGAATTAAGAAAACCTTTCTTATCTTCATGATAACTATGGAAGTGATCCAATTGTTATTTTCCATATATGTGTGTGTGCATGTATGTTCATACGTGTCTGTGTTCATATGTATGGATGCATGAGCATATGCACAGTGTTTGTATTCACATAAAGGCTCAAGGTTGATGCTAGAAGTCTTTTTCAATCACTATCTCATTCATCGAGGTAGGGTCTCTCCATTGAACCCAGGCTTAGTGATAAGGCTAGTCTGAGCAGCCAACTCATTCCAGAGAGTTTCTGTTGACAACATCAGGAGTGCTGGGATTACAGATATGCTGCCAAACCCCCTCAGTGTTCAGGTGGCTTCTGGGGATCCAAACTCCATTCCTTAATGTTTGTTTACCAGATGATTTAGCCACAGGTGTATGTCCCCAGACACTGTACCTGTGCTTCCAACAGCCCTCCATTTAACAAGACAGTACAATAGGATTCTCCCATGGAAATTACAGTCTAGTAGACCATTATAATCTTGTCAGGTAAAGGGATTAAAAGAGAAATGGCTCATGAACCCAAGCTAAAATATCTGTTCTTTTCTTGTAATGCTTTATCATTGGTTTCAAGGAGTGTTGCAGGTTACTCTGCTCAGACACCCCTTATGGGAGGGGGCGAGAAGATGCAGTGAGTAGCAGAGCATGCTGCAGACTCATTTATTAAAGAAGTTAGGCCCGCCTTTATACCCTCTCCCAAGGTTTCATTGGCTTGGGCTGCTGACTCTGCTGCATTGTCCTTTCCTGTTTGGTGTCTCTGGTCAGCAGTCTCTGGGTGTAGAGGCAGGCTTGGCTCAGGGAAGAAGTGCCTGCCTCGGAATGCTCATGCAGGCTGGCCTGGGCACCTGGGCAGCTTAGGTAGGCTGGCTGGCGCTTTCTCCTACAAAGGAGTGCTGGATTTATTACAGTGTGTGCTGCTTCTAACAGAAGCCTCCACTGTGGGACATGCTGGACTCAGACTCATTCTTCACGAAGCCATCCTTGACTTTGCCTCTGTTTCCTGGCCTTAGTTTTGTTCCCCAGTGTCTAGTTAGGGTTTCTATTGCTGTGATGAAACACCATGATCAAACAAACTTGGGGAGGAAAGGGTTTATTTGGCTTATAATTCCACATCACTGTTCATCACTGAAGGAAGTCGTCAGGACAGGAGCTCAAACAGGAACCTGGAGGCAGGAGCTGATGCAGACACCATGGAGGGTGCTGCTTACTGGCTTGCTCATCATAGCTTGTTTTCTTATAGAACCCAGGACCACCAGCCCAGGGATGACACCACCCACAATGGCTGCCCCCCAATCAATCACTAATTAAGAAAATTCCAAGCAGATGTATTTGCCTACATCCTGATCTTATGGAGGCATCCTCTCAGATTACTTCAGCTTATGTCAAGTTGATATAAAAATATCCAGCACACCTGGGATCACATAACCCATAACTAAAACTAGACATAAGGAGCATTGCTTTGGGCCATGTGTATGTTTATTTATTTTCTGATGTATTTTACTTTTAATTAAGTACATATGTATTTTGCCTATGTGAAGGTGTGTGCAACCAAGCACAGGAGCCTGAGGAGGGCAGAATGTATTGGATCTCCCAGGGCTAGAGTTACTGGGGGTTGGGAGCTGCCCAATGTCAGTGCTGTGAACTGAACTTGGGTCCTCTGGAACAGCAGTGTATTTCGTGATAGGTACTAGATAAGGAATAGGAAATGAGCTTGCCTGAATGTGGGCTCTAGCTGCTTGTATTGCTCCCATCTTTGCCAAGAGAAGTAACAGATGGCATTTAACCTTTGCTGCTTCTGCAAGTAGAGGATGCAAACGGCAAGAACTACCCACAGAAGGAGGTCCAGACTGGCTTCGCTGACATCCTGGTGGGGGTTACTTCTCCAGAATAAACAGATGGATCAGACTATAGTAGCTTGGCGACAAGAGCCATTAAGACCATTTCAAATTCCCTTTGCTATGATTCCATACTCGCTTTTAATTGTGCTTTGGCTGTCTGTGAAGCTTTTATACGGCAAGATAATGAACTGGTCAGCCAAAGTGAAGGCTTTTAATCCACTTGATGTTATTTCTTCTTCATAAATTAGTAATTTGGCCTTCTGGTTCATGTGTCTTATGGATCTTATAAGTATGAGTGAGCAGCTAGAGCAGGCTTCCTTAACTTGCAAACCATGCATGGGCTTCAAGGGATCCATTAAGCTCTGAGAGTATATGTGTGTGTGTGTGTGTGTGTGTGTGTGTGTGTGTGTGTGTGTGTGTGGTGTGCATTTATCAAAGGGTCAATATCTTTCACAAGGTTCTCATAAAGACTTTCAGATGCACTGACAAAAATAGAATATCTGTTCCTGTAAAACCAGAGTGACCACAATAAAACACTACGATGACATACTATAGCTTTCTTTCCTTCCTCCTTCCTTTACTTCCTCTTTCTTTTTATTTCTTTATTACTCTGTAATCAACTGGAAAAAATACTTAACAATATGGTTTTATTTATTTAATTTTGCTTTTGAAATTTTGAGACTAGGTCTCACTCCATAGCCTGGACTTATCTAGAACTTACTATGTAGACCAGACTGACTTCCAACTTTTGACAATCACCCTACCTCACCTCCTGAAAGTTAAGATTCTATGCATGAGAAACTATAACCACCTGGCAATGTTTTATTCTTATTTTATTTTCACAGAACATACTGGAATATTTTCTATTGCAATTTTTCTTTGCCACAATTTTTGAAACTTCATAGGTCACAATTGCTCAAATTCATCTCTTAAACCTTTTCACTTACAACCTCTAGGAGGCTTAAGTTTTAGATGGTTGTTGACTTGGTTGTATCAGTAGATGCCTAGTGTGACAATGACTAATAGTCATTGTTACTAGCAGCTGACATTTGTGAAATAACAGCTGTGTTCCAGGGTAACTCACTGCATAGTATGTCTTGCCCTGAGACCTGGGAAGTAGGCGTTGTTTCCATTTAACAGCTGAGAAAACAGAAGTGTAAGAAATTGACAAGGACATGCTGCACTCAGCAATGCAGCTGAGTTGATGAGCCAAATCTGCTGATCTTTTCCATGGACCATGATGTTTAATGCTATCCTTTAGCTCTACTTGGGCACACTTAAAGCTTTATTCCTACCCAAAGTTCTTTCTCCCTTCTCGGAGTTTTTCCAATTCTTCCTTAACTGGCTTTGAGCCTCCCACATCAGCCCTATTAGAGTCTATCATACTTTCCCCATAGAGGTTCAGTGAACATTTTCAATTTGGGGGCCCACATGGTCTCTGTCACAACCACTCAGCTATGCTGCCCACTGTAGCATGAGACTGGCCATCAACAATGCACAAATTAGTGAGCATGGCTGCATTCCAGTTAAGTCTTACTTAGGGATATTGAGATTTTCGGGGTGGTGGGGGCAGGAGTCTGTGGAGATGGCTCAGTTGGTAAAGGGCTTTCCTTGAAGGCATGAGGACCTGAGTTTGATCACCAGAATAAAGCTGGACATGGGTGCATGCTTGTAATCTCAGCAATTGAAAAATGGAGACAGGTCTATCCCTGGGGCTCACTCGACAACTGGATGGGTTCCAAACCAGTGAGAGAGCTTGTTTCAAAAAGTGATCTCAGTGACTCCTGAGCAATAACACCAAAGTTAACCTCTGCCCTCTACATGAACAGACATAGCCCTGCATTTGTACTCATACCCACTCATGTATGTATAGCTATACATTTGCATATATATGTGTACACATTCACATATATGTACATACAAAAAGACCCTTGAATTTCATGTAATTATTATACACTACAAAATACTGTTCTTCTTTAGATTTTCTTTCTCTAACCATATGAAAACAATGCATCCTTAGACCCGTGAGCTTTACAGAAACAGGTGTCAGGCCAGATTTGACCACTGGGCCAAATTGAACTCAACATGCAGGTCTCTAAAAGGAAAAATTTAAATTTTTTAAATGCCCATTTAAAAACAGGTGACATCTTTATTTTCTTCATCCTTCAACCACCTCCCCCCAACGAGATTCTTTATCCCTAAAACATGACAACACTTCTTCAGTTCTGAGGCCCCAAGAAGAAACATCCCTGAGCTTGGCTAACTTAAAAATCAAATGGCATCTTGGCTGGGGGCCATGGCATGCATCTGGTGAAAACTCTAGCTGCCATACACTTGTTTTGGCTTTGGTTTCCTAGCTCTTTCCATGTGAATTTTTAGATTGTTTATCATAATGGTTTGATGCATGAGCAATCATCTTTAAAACCATAATCCTCAACCAGAAGAGATGTCATGACTTGATGGACTAAATTTAGGAGCATGAGAACCATGCTCTAAGACCAGCTGCCTTGCATCTTCTGGGCGTTTCTTTCCTCATATATGAGTAGAGAGCTATAGTTCACCCTCTTCCTATGGTCAGCACAGAGGCTGAGTGTGCAGTGCCCTGCAGATAGAGCCCAACAGCTGCCAGCATCTCCATTTATTTTGGCTTACCCCATGAAGCAGCACTGGTATACAGTAGTCTAATACAAGAATGTGTCATGCTGTATTTAGTGTGTGTGTGTGTGTGTGTGTGTGTGGCTTGCTTTAAGGCCATCTCAGTGGGCCATGTACTCAAGCTGATATTTGCTGCTATGGACACAGTTGGAAATGATATAACATATGTCAGTGAGCTTCTCTGTTCTGTTACTTCAGTGTGAAATCCCAGAGACCTGGGTCCTTTTGCCATCCTGCCATTGGCCAAATGCCACAGACTCTTCTGAATAGTATTTGAGACTCAGGGAGTCATATTGGTTTTGGTAAAGATGGTCTATGACACAGATTCCAAAACAAAACCTGTCAATGTTTCTAGTCCCCCATGGGAGGGGCTAGCTGCTTCTCTGGGATAGACGACCATTCTGATTTATTTTAGGTATTAAAAAAAAAATACCTTCTCACTAGAGTTAGTTTTCACTCACTTTTCAAATGCCTTAAAATAACCTGGTGTTGAAAAGTCTTCAGACAGCTGCCACCTTGCCTAAGAGGCGAGGAAGCTGCTCCCTCGGGGGCAAAACAACACTTGGTACATAGCAAATGTTTAAAACCAAAGAGAGTTTAGGAGTGCGTGGTAACTACAGAAAGAAGGGAACTTCCTACTTGGAAATCCCCCTACATGTGTCAGCAGATTCATGACCCCTTGCTTGAAGGAAGACAGCGAACTGATACATGACATACATGTAAAGTGTAAACAAACTTAGAGAAGGTGCTGTTCAAACCCCAGCTGCGATTACTATGAAGCAGATTAAGTGGAATTTAGCTCCATCACAGTTGAGGGTTAAGAATGGCTGCCTGCCTCAGAGGTAGCAGTTGCTAACCTTCTGTGTCCCAAAAGCTGCCTCTTGTCACAAATAGGCCAGGTGGTACCTGTCTATCTAGTGTGTGACATATGCTGGGTATTCATGGTGCTTGGATGAAAGTTGCTTGTAGGAATGGTGGTACTTAACAATCATTATTACAATAGGACTGGAAGACAGATGACCTTATATAAATATCCCGCTTTGATGTAAGACGCTCCTACATCAGGTGGTTAGTGTCATTTTGGTTGGCTGTTATAATCTGCGGTGGCTATTATGGAGCCTCACCAAACATAACCCCAAAGTGTAGTTTGCAGTTTCTGTGTGCCTTAGTCACCGAATCATTAATTAGTCAGGAACTCAGGTTGTTGGCATGGCAGATCCTGTCTCTTACCTGCCAGGCATGCTAGCTGTCTCTCCCTTGGGCTGCAATAATGAGTCTAAGATGGAGGTGAAAACCTTTCCCCCTAAATTTGAATTCCTACTGTTTGAAAAGGAAAATCCCACAAAGTTGTCCCATTAGGTAAAGCCTTTAGCTAACCTCAGAAAGATACGGAAAGGACAGGAAAAAACATGATCTGGTGGGGTTGCTAGGTATGTTTGATAACTTTAATGAAGATTAGGTTCCCAGAGAAGTCAGGTATAAGCACTACAAGAAGCTGGGCAGACTGCAGGCCAGGAGACTATACAGACCGACAACTCCACATATGTGGGGCGGGGGAGATGCCTCGGTTGGTAAAGTGCCTGATGCATAAGGATATGAGTTTGGATCCTTGGCACCACATATAAAGCTGGATACAAGACACAGCTGTAACCTTGGTGTTGGAGAGGTGGAGATAGGTGGATCCCTAGAGCATCCTGGCCAGATAGTCTAGCCAAACCAGTGAGCTCCAAACTTAGTCAGAGATCCCATCTCAAGAAAAAAGGTAAGAGATTGAAGAAGGGAACCAACACTGACATCTGGTCTTCATACACACAAGCTCACAATGCACATGCATCTTTACACCCCCCCACACACACACACAGAGCCACAAATACAAGATGCACAATACAAGTTGAGGCAGACAGTAAACATGGTAGAAGCGCAAAGGCAAGAAGGACTTCTTCTGTAGGGGGTGAGATGATCAAATCAGAGAACAGACAGGAGCTCACCCCCACAAATAACCGATGGTGCTCCAGACTCTCTCTCTCTCTCTCTCTCTCTCCCTCCCTCCCTCCCTCCCTCCCTCCCTCCCTCTCTCTCTCTCTCTCTCTCCCCCTCCCCTCGCTCGTGGTGGTGAGAAGCAGGAGGTAAGAAACACTGCCAGCCTGGGCAGTGACTGCAAAGAAGTCAAAGGCAGAAATCTCCCCAGGTCCCACAATCATGTGCACCAGTCGGGTCCAGTCTGACCAGGGGCCTCTCCAAACACACTCCTCCCTGAAACCTTCCAGTTCATTTCAGTCCTGAAGACCTTCAGCTGTGCATCATTCTCAAACGTACCTATCCCCCTTCCACCCCACCCTATTTCGATGGCATCCTTCTTGGCCCTGGTAAGTGGGGATTGGGTCTCTGTAGGGGCATGGGGCACTGCAATGACACATCATTCCACAGACACTGCACTTGGTTTAAACCAGCCTGCTCAGTTTGAGTTTCTCTGCCCTAGGACGGAGACCCACAGGAGAAACTTTCTTTTTTTGTTTTGTCTTTGTTTTTTGTTTTTTTAACTTAAAATATATAGAAAACTTGTACAAATAACACTTGAAGCCCTAAGTACTTCCCACTAAAACCCTCAAGTACCCCACATACTGGTAACACTACTTTGTAATATCTGATTTATTCTCTAGACATATAGCTGCTTTTTCTCTTGAATCATTTGAAAAAAAATGTGGTGAGTATACCCCCTCACTGTTAAACCCTTCAGGGTATGTTTCCTATAAACAGAGATACTCTCTCACACACTAGGGCCATCAATAAACAGTATCAATGAATAACACAGACTGACAATACTCTTCCTAATTTACCTTGCAATTCATCAATATTTCCTGTATGGTCCTGAGTAATACCTTGTGGAGGTTCAGATAATCAGCATTTTTCTTTAATCTTCATTTGGGAGCAATCCCTCCATTTTTTCCTTCTTTCCTAACCTTGGCATTTTCGGAAGCACACACATCCTTTCATAATTCCTCATATGATTTTCCTTGTGATTGATGCATTTGGAGCAAGAATCTCTGTGGTAAAGCTTCTCTCTCCTCATTGCATTGTGTCAGGAAGCAAAAATACCAATTTGTCCCACTTGATGGGGAGCTCCATTGAGTAACTCCTGAAAATTTGGTCAGAAGATACCTTCAAGCTTCCATCGAAAGACATAGGTTTCTTTTTCTTTCCTCTCCATTTGTTCATTTAATTTTGTTTGTGTGTGAAAATCCACATGCGTGCGTGCATATGTGTGTGTGCTTGTGTGCATGCAAACATGAGTAGGGCAGAAGACAACCTCAGTTGCTGTTCCTCAGGCATCATCTACCTGGGGTTTTGTTTCTTTTTTTTTTTTAAGTATTTATTTTCTGAGACAGAGGTCTAACACTGGCCTGGAACTAGCCAACTATGCAAGAACCCATGCATCTCTGCCTCCCAAACAGTGTGATTACAAGCACATACCATCATGCCCAACTTTTTTCCAGGATTCTGGGGATTGAACTCATGTCTCTGCAAAACAGGAATTTTGCTGATGAAGCTATACCCCCAGCTCTGTTCATTTTCTCTTAAACAATGCAGGCTCATAGATTCCTATTGTACTTCAAGCATTAAAATCTGTGACTTTTGTCAGGTATGGTGACCCATGCCTGTAGTTCTAGTTACTCAAGAAGTTGAGATCTGGGGTTCTCTGAGCCCAGGAGTCCCCATATCAGCCTTGACCTCTAAGAAATCTTTTAAGGCAACTTCTGGGTGTTTTTGCTATGTCCCCACCTTGCTTGTAACATCTCCTTACCCCATAGCACAAATGCTCCCATATTTTATTGTTCACATTCCACCTTTAGAGCCACCATTTAAATGGAGAATGATATTTAAAAGTTGAACCCTAGGCATGTTCACTGATATTAAGAAATCTTGGCTTCTAGCCTTCTCAGTCCAAAGAACCAGGAAATAAATGTATACACCTATCTACATATGTTCATGTGTGTGTGCATATATGCATGTTGCATATCTAATATGTATCTGTATATAACTATGTATATATGAATAGGTTTGTGAAATATATATACATAAACATCTACATACTTTTATACTATTCCAATGTCTATGTCTACACAAAGCCATAAGTATGCCCTTGCTCTTAGCCACACAGCCTCCCAACATACAGTTTATTGTAGCCTTTCACCTTTCTGTATTATCATTTCCTCCAGACAGCAAGAAGCCTGAGGCCCCTCATCATCCTCAGGGCATTTACTTATTTGACCAATCACCCTGACACAATTCCAGGCCCCAGGTGCAATGGCCAAAAGCTTGCCTCAAACAGGCAAGTCCTTCCCTACAATGGGAGGGGGCTGTGGATGAACAATGACTCACAGTGATCAGAATGTACCCTGGGAGTGACTTCTGCAAGCCTCTGTCTGGTTGAAGAAGCACAAGGTTTGCTTTTCCTGTTGTTGCCTAGCAGAGTGACTGATGTGTTTTTTTGCTATGGTGGTGACCACTTTAAACATGATTTAAAAAAAAAAAAAAATTATCCTCTTTACTCTGATTACCCACGAGACAGAAGAAAACTAGCTGGATCCACCCAAAGATGTGTAGTGCCCAAGCTTCTCCCAGGAAGAGTGTATTGTAAATATTATACAGTTGTTAAAACCCCAGCAAGAGGCCAGAAGCCAGCTGATTCCCTCCCCACAGCTGCCAGATGGCTGGCTCTTCTGGCACATTCTCAGGGCCACAAGCTTATTTCCCAGATACTGGTCTTTAGGTCACCTCTAACTCTGCTGTCCTGAGCCCCCGCCCCCAAACTGTAAACTTGGGAGCACCAAGGGCACGGCAGCTGTTTGGCGGTTTCTCCTTGACCTGTTCCCTGTGGCAGTGGGGACCTCACAATGTCCTTACTGTTCTTCAGGGAAAGGGAAATCCTTTTCAGAGCGCTAAATCCTCCAGACTCATTTCAGGGTTTTCTGAGGGGATCTTAAAAACCAGATAAGTATGTACTCCGTGTTTACAAAAGGCATTTAGAAACCCAGTTTCTAAAATCATTTCCAGCTCTCCCACACTTCTATTGTCAGAGAAACTAGGCAATAACGAAGCCCCCAGACCTTCTTCTCAGAATTGACTTGTGGAGAGGCACAGATTGCCGCCTGGCAACACAATGCATTGCTGTGCATCGATTTTATTTACAGCCAAGACTGGAGTAAAGGAACAGATGGTGAGAAATCGGATTTAAAGAAGGGACAGATGCGCCCACATGGGAGCTGGGTAAATCTCTTGGCTACCAGCATGCACACAGACCTGAAGCCTAGCTACCGCTACAGTGCTACAGATGCATCCCACCTTACTGTCGATCTTAACTTGTTTGGGTCTTGTTTCTGAAGATGGTTAATACATCCCATTACAAGCATTTATCTTATCCCCCACCCCTAGGGACTGTGTTTTATGGGAAGCAGTTTCTTGATAATCTGTGTGATTGTGCATCTAAAATGTCACAGGCATTCAAGCTGTTAGCCTGCTTGTCTGTGGAGGACGACTTTACATTTGTATGATCTTAGAAACATTTATAACATTTGCAACCATGTGCATAAGCCCCTTTCTGCTCCCCCACCCCCACCCCCATGCGTTTCCTGTGAAGGCAAAACAGCTTTTCAGTTGTTTGACCCACAGTGTATAAAATAGCTATTGTAAATGCAAATGCTGAGATTTCCCCAGACTTACCCCTCCCTCTTAGAGGAAAGTAGATGTTACTCCAGTTACTATTAACAGTGTCTCCTTTGAGAGTTGGGGGAGGGGAGAGGATGTGTGATGTGTGGTCACACAGCCCCAGTTGTTCAATGCTGGATTAGTCATAAACAGTATTATTCCAATGTGACCCCCATATACATGTATGGCACAGCTGGACGTGAGGCTCATGTCTGTACTCCCAGCACTCTGGAGGCCAAGCTAGGGGGATTGCCATGAGTTTGAGGCTGATCTCTACTACACAGGGGAATGAATATTAGGGCAACTTTGTGGCCTTCAAAGTCATGCATGTGACTCTCCGATCCCATTGCACTGTGAGGAGAAATCATACAGATCTCAAAAGTTAACAATGTGTCATTCATTCCTCAGCAGCAGGGTCTGTGACACTCACTCCAGATCCATCCTGAGTGAAAGATGAAATGGCTTAAGCAGAGCAGATAACCTTATGAGGGTAGTTCCTTACAAAGTAGCCGTGAGTTAAAAAAAAAAAAAAAAAAAAAAAAAAACTCAGTGTTACACAGCATCATTGTAAATGAAATCATTACAACTGGCTTCAACTGGCTCCGCTTGGCTCCTTGCTTCTCAGCCTGTGCCAGGCTGGTGTACCTCTAGCACTGGAGTAGGGTAGGATTTCCTTTGGTTGGTACTCAGCTTTTCTCTTCAGTGACACTCCAGGCCCACCTCACCATTCCTCTCTGTCCCCTAAGGCCGTCTCCTAGACCCTCTAGGCAGTTCTCACAGCTGTCTGATTCTGTGTTCAATGTTTGGACAGGCAAGGTTAGATAAGCAGCCTGTAGCTTGCTGATACCTTCATTACCCATGGCATTTGGATTCTGGCTTACATCCTTACTCCAGCCACTTAGAGATTCCCTGCTCCTGGCAGACAAAGGCTAAGCTGGGCATGGGATGCCTATCAACAATTTACCATTCTCTGCTAAGTAAGTCATACTGTTTTTACCTCACACAACTTCTGAGTTAGCCATAAGTTCCCATCTTCTACCTCCAATCTATTGCAGTTAACCAGAAAAGATGCACTACCAAGAGATGCCAGCATAACTCACAGTGGCATACCTATTCACATGCTACAATCCATGGTACTAGGGGTGACTCAAGGTCAGTGATGAAAGTCCCAATGCTGGGACAAGAATCAAGGCTGTGACTCACCCTACCAGCATCTTTAATTCACTTTCGCTGTTTGGGAATCACACTGGCTTCAAGAATGTCGCTGTTCTCACTGACTTATCCGGGTGCTGGCTCTGGCCACCGGCAGCAGCCACAAGTGAAAGGGCAATACGTGCTTTCTTTGTTCCCATTCCTGACTTTGCCTAACATAACCCTCTGTTCTGTGGGATACCAACTATGAGAACAGGATCCCATTTTAGGGTATGTTTAGTGCAGTTTCTTAGGTACTCCCTGGCCTCCGCCATTCAGAATCATGAGGTCCAGTGTGGGGATGGGAATGTGTGACCTCAGCGGTGAACCTGATGAAAGGGGAAAGTACCCTAATAGTAACCTTTGTCTCTTTGTCTTTAACTTGAAACAAGCCCCCTTCCCGTTTGCTTTATCGCAAACATGCTAATAACTCTCACATCTATATTTGTATGGCCCTAACCATACAAATGCTCTCAAATGCTAAGCCAGCAGTGCAGTCTCCTTCACAAAGCCAGTTCGATGGCCTATAGATTTGCTAGGCACATCAACACTGAAGACACAACAATTAACAGAAGTGACAGAGGCTCAGCTAGCACTTTGAGAGTAAAACATACCACATCTAGACCAATCATCCCCTGATACAGTGGTTCTCAACCTGTAGGTAATAACCACTTTGATAAGCCTTCATTTCTAAAAATATTTACATTACGATTTATAACAGTAGCAGTTACAAAGCAACAATGAAAATCATTTTATGGTTTGAGGTCAGCACAACATGTGGAACTGTATTAAAGGGTCACAGCATTAGGAAGCTTGGGGACCACTGCTCTAATACGTGAGTCCTCAACATGGGCCAGCCAGCCTCCACTCCATCTTCCCAGTGGCAGCCCATCTGACAGACAGTTAGTGCTCATTCTTAGAAAGCATTTGTCTAAGTGGTGTCAAGATCTGTTGTCCTCCTCTAGAACAGTTAAATGTTCTTTATCTGACCACACTTCAAGTATCGGTCAGTCAGCACACTCTGAGTCTTCCTGCCTGCTTCCTTTCATCTCTCTGCTCCTCTCCTCTCTCTACCACTAGCTGCTTCCTTCTGTTCCCAGCATGTATGTGCACATGTGTGTGTGTGCGTGCATATGTGTGAGTGTGAGAAGTGTGCATGCATAATCTGTATACATGAATGTGTATATAAATATGTGTGCCTACACTTGTTCATGTGTGTGTGCTCATCATGTATATGCCTGTACATGTGTTCGTGTGTGTGTCTGCACATGTGTTCATGTGTGCATGTGCCTGCACATAAGTACATATGTGTGCTATCCACCACTGAGTTTCATTTATAGCTATTTCCTCCACTTTTGCCTTATCTTCTCTTTACCTCATATTAGTATTTTGACTCTTTGGGGCCTTTTATTTGTATACTTTTTTTACTTTATTTTTCCTTCATGCCATAACTGTCTCTTTTCAATCAGTGTCTGTGTGTGTGTTTATATATGACAATGTGTGTGCCATGGCACAAGTGTGGAGACCAGAATGCATTTCTCTCCTTCTACCATGTGGGTTCTGATAATCAAACTCAGATTAGCAGGTTTGGCAGCAAGCTCCCTGACCCCCTGAGCTGTGTTCCCGGCCCTCTGTGCCTGTCTTTTGAACTAGGCTATTACCATTCTGGACAAACTGGAACCTGATAGATTTTGGTGACATGGGAGTTCTAAGTGTAGTAAGCCTGTTTTTTCTTTGGGAGTCTGTTTTGTCTTTGGCAGGGTCTATTATTTCTATAGTCTAGACGGTTACCAGGCAGTCAGGGGCCCTGAGTTCCAGAATCAGCACTGTCCAATTTTAGTTTATTTCAAATCATACCAAGTAGATCAATAAAATAGGTAGTTTTCAAAACAAAGTAATCTTGTTCCATTACCACAACTAGTTTATTAATATTGTTCAGATGTGTAACCCTGCCACACTGCGAGGCATAATTAGCAAGCACTCTCCTGCTGAAGCCATGGCCCAGTTTCCTCAAGACATCTGTTTTCTAAAAGAGTTCTTTTCTAACTGAAATTAAGTCACTATTCAAGTAGGGCTGCCAAA
Organism: Cricetiscus sungorus; assembly: GCA_030556225.1. Taxonomy (NCBI): domain Eukaryota; kingdom Metazoa; phylum Chordata; class Mammalia; order Rodentia; family Cricetidae; genus Cricetiscus; species Cricetiscus sungorus. The sequence continues at coordinate 33,756,722 of JANBXA010000730.1, forward strand.
TAAAACACTTGACCTCACTTACATTAGAATCTTGAAGGAATGACAAATGATTCTTGTAGCATATGTTGAGTCCGGCATTGCACGAGACGTGCTTACACTAAGAGAATACTGAAGTTATGACTCACCTGGCCATCCAGCATTGTCTTCAGGTTGCCATCCTTCTTTCATTCCTCTTCTCCCCTTATGTTCCTTCTTTCTATCCATTCGTGTGTGTGTGTGTGTGTGTGTGTGTGTGTGTGCGTGTGTGTGTGTAAATGTGTTCATTTGTGTGTAGGACACATGTGTGCCTGGTGTACATGCAGAGGTTAGAGGATACTCATTGTGAAATGGTCAAATGTCAATCCTCACCTTCCATCCTGTTGGAGGGAGGCTGTCTTTGACTGTTCACTTGTATATTCCAGCCTAGCTGGCCCCCAATCTACCTCCTGAAGCTCATGTGTCTACTGTACCCAGTTTACATGGTTTCTGAGGATTTGAACTCAGGTCTTCACACCTGTGAGGAAACATTTCACCACTAGGCCATCTCCCAGCCCCAGCCCATTCTTTGTCTCCTTCCTTTTTTTTCTTTTGTTCTTTCTTTCTTTTGTTTACTCCTTTCCCTTTCTCTCACTTTTCCACCCCCACACATCTTCTCCCTCACACCCTCTTCTAACTTGTGCCTTGATAGCTCATCCCAACGGAGCTATCACCCTCCCTTTCTCTGTCTCTTCACCTCCCTTCCATGGCTCCTCCCTCTATGCTTCGTTCCCTCTCTCCCTGCCCACTCTTAGTTCTTCCTTGCGAATGGTCTCTCCAGTGAGAATGTTCAGCCTCCCCAGGCCCAGTGAATACCCTCATCTCTATTTCAAACTCTTTTCAGATTTCAGTCTTATGGGACAACATACAATAGATGTGTTACCTTTGTTGGTTTCTATTATGGGATTTTAAAATGTATGGAGGACAAAATGCCAAGGAAAGCTGCATGAGCAACCTCCGAACTGATGACTAATAGTTCAACAGTTGCAAACAGGTGTAACCAGTCTAGCTGTACAAATGACACAGCGTCACATGGGTGGAGATCCACGGTAGCTAAGATAGTTCTTGTCAACAGGAAGCAGCATGCTGGGAGGTATCTGCAGTGATCTGAAGGCATGTATATTTACCTTCTTCCTATTTTCTTAACCAAAGAAAGATTGGTTTATTCTTTTATTTTAGCACTACTATGATTCCATTTTAGACCATAAGTTCTTGACCCCATCCAAAGCCAAGAGAACAATCTGTGGAGTGTCTTTTCTAAAAGCTCGGGGTCATCCCATAGGTCAAAAGGCTTTATGTCTTACTGCCTGAGGAGTACCTAGCTGAGGCATGGGGGTTGGGCATGTCTTCTCAGCTCCTGAGACAAGCAAGCAACATTGTGCTTGCAATATGATTGATTCTAAGCCCCCACTCTCCATTTCTCTCTCTCTCTCTCTCTCTCTCTCTCTCTCTCTCTCTCTCTCTCTCTCTCTCTCTCTGTCTCTCTCTCTCTCTGTCTTTCTCTCTCTGTGTGTGTGTGTGTGTGTGTGTGTGTGTGTGTGTTTCTGGGGATTAAATTCTAAACCTGCGTATTCTGGGCAAGAGCACTGCCACTGAGCCTTCCAACCCTTGTTTCATTATTGCATCTGGCTCTCAGCAGGCAAGTCATAATCACAGGACAAGAAAACACATGCTTGTTAAGAACAGGCTGCATCAGTGTCTCTGGTGTAACTTTAATGTGCTAAGTAATTATTGTCAACATGTTGGATAGATGGATGTAAGCTGGTTCCATGTGCAGGTATATGTTCTATGTCTCTGGAAATGACAACTACGCAGTAAGCTGTTGTCTGTGTTTGAAATTTTTTCTAAGAGTCATCTATGAAATGAATGCATACACTAAACATGGATGTTAAGAAATGACAAAGAACTTAGTAGAGCAAGACTGAGATACCTCTATGCTACAAGAAACACACTTGAAATCCAGTGAGCCATAAAAATGTCCCCGTCATTGTTCTAAATACAGGATGCTCTGTGGCCCATCCCCAAGGATTCTGTTCCTGTGGGCTGTGTAGCACTGTTTGTGAGAACAACAGCTTAAAAGCTACACTCACTGGCTGCTGAATTACTTATGCAATACTCTCAGGCCTCAGAGTCCTCATCTGTGATGTGAGGACAAGGGTGCCTATCCCATGATGTGTTGTGTGGTTGGTGAGTGACTGTGTGGAAAGCACCAAGAAGAGGGAGTGCATGTCATAGCAAATGATTTTAAAGTGGCATTGCAGGTACCCAAGACATGGGCAATGCTTTATTATTTTTTCTTTTAATTAAAATACAATTACATCACTTTCTCTCTTCCCAACCCCTCCAACTACCTCTTAAAGTGATGGCCCCTTTTTCTTTGATAGTGATATATATGTATGTGTGTTCAGAAACATGTAATATGCAAATACAATCTTCTGCGTGAACTTAGGGTTGCTTGTGTGTAAGTGATTTCAGGGGCTGACCATTTTGTATTGGAAAACTAATTAGGGAGCTCATAGCTGAGAAAGATTAACTCTTCCTCTCTCTGCAGTCATTAGTTGCCTGTAGTTTTTTGCCTCGGGATGAGATGCCATGAAATTTCCTCTTGGAGTATTTACTGGTGTTATCATTGTTCAGGTCTCATATAGGCAGCCATATTGTAGAGGGACTATGAGTATAGCCTCATTTCTAGGAGACACAATCTCAGCATGTCCTGGTCCTCTGCCTCTTACAGTCTTTCCACCCCCTTTTCCAAAAAGTTCCCTGACCTTAGGTATAAGCCTTGTGTTGTAGTTGTGTCTTTTGGAGGTGGACTTCCACAGTCAGTTGATCTCTGCATTGTGACTAGTTGTGGTTTTCTACCATGGTTTCTGCTGCAAAGAGAGGCTTCTTTGATGTCCGGAGAGAGCTATACTTTTCTGTGGGAATAAGGATAAGTCTCAGAAGGTAGTTAGAATTATGCTGGTCCAGTGGAGTGGTGGTAGTAGATTCTCCTCCTTAGATGAGCCCACATTTTAATGAATACTGTGTCCTTTGGCTGGCTTATGACACAATTAGACTGTGCAACATTTTCTCCACTGCTAGTTGACCCAGTCTGAGAATTCAGCCCTGAAGAAAGGAAGTAATTCATTTCCCCAGAAGCCTGGCAGTGTCTTCCTGCTCTGAGAGTCTGGAACCCTGAGAAGCACATGGCAAGCAAGGACCTACCAAGAACATTTGCACCAAGGAAACACTGTCAACTTCCAGGGCGCTCTTGTAGGGGAACACAAGTGCTCACAAGAACTTTGCAGCTTTGGTCCTCCCTGACAAGTCTAGCACACATGGAGCTGGTAGCATCCCGTACACGATGCCTGAATATGCAGGACACCTCAAGGACATGAGCTCAAGATCCCCTTTCTAACACCTCCTTCCTGAACTCCAAATGCTGCTGGGTCCCAGAGCACTGGCCTCTTCTCATTGCTTTCTAAAGTGATGTCATCCAGCCTTCTTGCTTTTGGTGAGTTCCAAGTTTATATTATATCCCTTATTAGGCCATAGACTCTTAGTCTGCCCTGCATCTACAGGTGGTTGTCTAGAGGCCTCTTACACGTAATGTGTTGGGAAAAGAACTCTTGCTTCCAGATCCAAGAGCCCCACTGTCTATCTACACAGACCTACATTTGCTTCCTTCCCCAAGTATTTCCTACTGGGAAAGGGCACCATCACTTCTTGAGGAACCAAACTGAACATTAAGGAGGTACTCCTGATTCTTCTCCCCACTCAGTGTCTTCCTTTCATGTTCTTTCCTCTCCACTACACCACATTTCCTACTATACTCTGCCCTACCCTTATCTCTCTAGAACATTCATGTCGCAGGAACTTCCTGCATTCCTTTTACTTCAAACATTTTTCTTTTGTATTCATTGGTGAATGATTTCTTTTAATCATTTAAGTTTGTGCTCAAATAGCAAAGAACTACCCAAAGAAGCCTTCCCTGTGACCGCATGGAAAAACGTATCTGCTCCCATGATCATGCCCTAGCCCTTACTGTACCTTTTTAAAAAAAAAATGAATTAATTGGCTCATTTGTTGCTATCTAAAATGTTTTCCTTATAGCTCACTTGTCAACCTGAAGCAATGTTACTTGTCAGTACACTGGCTGTCTCCCACACTACAATAAAAATCTTTAGGAGTCTGCACTATCTTATTCAACACAGTATCCCACGTTCTAGAATAGTGAGCAGCTTATACTGGGTTCTTCATAAATACTGGTTGCAATAATGAATGAAGGATGAGTAAGTGAACTGGAAGAATAATTAATGTTACTATATTGCATTTTGAAAAACTCAACTTGGCTCTGAATGGCTGGAAGGCCCTGTCAGATAGGTGAGTAAAGAAGAAAGGACTTAGCGGGTGGGGAAATAACATAGGGAAAGTATAAACAAGATCACAAGATCTGTGGGACAGCAGATAAAAAACCTGATCTGGCAGACGGCAAATGACAGACCAAAAAAGAAACAGCCAGGAAGGAGGCTGAGCCAAGCAAATGCTGAATCTGTCACACAAAGGAGTTATTTGTTAGGGTGGGGAGGGAAGGTGACTTTTTCCAGTAGATGTCAAGATGTTACTGATGTTACCTATCATGGTGACTGGAAGCTGTGAATAAAGGAGTGCTCTGCCACCAGCCAAAGACTCAAAGATTTGGTTAAAGCCTCAGAAACTATTAAATAAGGACTCCAGTTAGTCTTCCCCATGGCCTTAGTAGAAACCCTAGGAAGAGACCCATTGCTCTTTAAATACATTTCAGAAATGAGAGGTTACTAAGGAATCTGACAAAGGGTCTAGCCTGGACTCAGTGGTCAGGGAGGAGTTATTTATTGCTGCAAGACCCAGCAAGCATTGGGCTTTTTGTTATTTGCTTGTTTGTCCCCTTCTCCCCTCCCCCAACACAGGAGGTTGGGATATTTCCCCAAAACACATTGAAAATATTTTGGGGAGAATGTTGGGTTTTTGGTCATCAAAAAATAATCCAGTAGAATCTCAAATGAATCACCCACATGGTTTTTGGAGGACTGCCTCAAAAGCCACTCCTGCTTTGGGAAGCAGGATTTTTGTTGGTGTGAAGTTATACTTGGAAGCTTTGCTCTGAAGACACACATGTAACCTTCTGAGAAATCCTATTTCTTGCAAATGTCGTGGATTTGTGTCTGTGGTGCAGACTTGAGTGACTGTGTGAAAAAGCTGGGAATGGCCTAGATATATACAGCAAAACCCATAGGATCTGCTCGGTTTTTTCCCCATTAAGATCAAGTGACTAATTGGATGGCGAAACCTGTTACAGTCTCCCGACTTCCCTCCCCTCCCCTCCAGGATGAAAGCGGCATTTCATTAGGCTGCACCAAAGCCAGAGCTCAAAGAAGTTAAAGAACGCTTCAGCATCACCTCAGCCCCAAGCCTGTAACTGGGTCATTTGTTGTGCTTGGTGAACCATCCTCCCCCTATGCCTCCCACCAGGTCACACATCACAGCGTCTTCATGGGTAGTAGGGACACTCAGCTTGAGCTGCCCTCTTCCTGGCTTCAGGGTGCCTCTCCCCATCCCCATTTTCTCACACACTTAGATAGAGAAATTTTATTTAGGGGTGTCACATCACTGGGTACCCAGCCTTCTGCTGTGTGCCTTTCATATTGTCACTCAGTGAGTCCTCACATCTGAAGGAGACATCACACCATGTCACATATGGAGAAAGTAAACCCAAAAGACATCTGTTCTTTGAGGTCTGTTTCTTTCAGATAAGGAAGATATCCACTCTCAGAGCTCCTGTTTTGGGTATCTGAACCTCCACAATAATAGATTTGCCTAGTCACAAATAGGTGGAGCTCTTTACAATAGCATTGCCATGTGACACAGGTACAGTTAGGACATGCTTGCTCTGTTATCCCTTCTCTGGCTTTAATTGTTAGGTGGTTTTGCTTCTTCTTTGTTTTGTTTTGTTTTGAGACAGGGTCTTAATTTTTTTTTTTTTTTTTGTAGCTCATGCTGACTTCAAACCAGCAGTCCCCCTGCCTCCACCCCCTCACCCCCCAGTGGCTGAGATCACACTTTCTAGACTTCATTTGTTTCAAATTGTAGCTGAGAAAACAAAGGCTCAGGAGTCAAAAGGATTTGCCGGCCACAAATCTCTTCCTCCTGCACACAGTGCCCACCATCTTTGTTAATCCTAATGCATACAGTCAGGAGGAGGTGAAATGGACTCCTGAGTTGACTACACCTCCTGTACTGTGGAGTGGGACCTAGTTCCCCAGATTTTGCTTGAAGTAAGTGAGGTTTGGTGTGTGTGATCCAGCACTTGGGAGGTGGAGGCAGGAGGACCACCAGAGTCACTCTAGGTCAGGCCCCCTGCATCCAGGCCTGTTTACACACAAAGTAAGCAAAAAAAAAAAAAAAAAAAAAAAAAAAATGGATCTGCCCTATCTCCCTAAGGTCTAAAAACCAATACAAATGGACAATCGGAAGAACAAAATGGGTTTAAAATAAACACAGTCTCATTGTCTTTTCTGTTTGTTTTGTTTTGTTTTTAAAGAAACAAGGATCCCTTGTTAGGAGAACTCCTGGATGTTCCCCATAGCAGATAGCAATGTTCCTTTATCCTTGTGTTTTAGGAACCAGCCAGGGATGATGGAGCAAAGAACAACAGGTACAGGCCCAGACATATTGCATCTGGCAAAGTCCTCCGGTGCAAACAGCTCTTGAAAACAATATTTGCAAGAAAAATTTAACACTCTCATTATATTATTAGAGCCCACAGAGTAAACACTTCCTACAACCCAAGCACCTGGGCACTGCCTGTCATGGCTATTCTTAGTTGACTACTTGGCTACATCTGGAACTAAAACCCTAAGCTAAGCCTACATCTTAACTGAAACCCAAATGGCTGGGCACACCTGGGAGGTATATTTTTTCTTAATGGTATCATTTGAAATAGGAAGACCCACTTCTAATCCAGATATTTGAGATGGGAAGATCTTTATTCTAGATCATACCTTCTGCTGGCAGCCTAAGTCCATTCCTTCACTTGTAAAGCCTACTCCTGGATTCTGGCATATACTGAAGACTATCTGAGACATCCAGCCTTATGGCCTGAACAACTACTGGATTCTTGGACCTTCTATTGGTAGACAGTCATTGGTAGACTAGCTGGACCACAGCCTGTAAGCCATTCTAATAAATCATTATATATATATATATATATATATATATATATATATATGTATATATATATATACACGTGTGTGTGTGTGTGTGTGTGTGTGTGTATTCTTTAACATCTGTTTCTCTAGAGACTCCTGAGTAATACACTGCCTCACATGGCAATTATTGACAACAAGACTGACTTAATTTTACCACCACCATCATCATGTTTTGTTGAGCTGGGTCTTAAAGCTGTGGACCCTGCTGATATTAAACTCAAAAACCCTCCATAGTTTTCCTACTTCAGCCCCCCCAGTGCCGGGATTACATGCAGATTAAACAGATTTACCTCTCCCCAGGAACTGGGCCAATATTAAACTCTGTTAGCAAAACCTGCTAAAACCACTGTTAGTGTAAATGATAAGTTCTCCAAGTTTATATTATAGGAATGCCTTCCAAGGTTTATCCTCCATAGGTAAACACTGGGGATGGGGAAATCTGACTCCCTAATTAGCAGCTATTGAACTCTCTCCTGTTACCTAAACTGCTGTGAGCAAAAGGCCTATTTGTCTGAGAGCTAGTCAGACTATTCTTATGGTCCTACCCACCGAGGTGACAGACATTGAGATAACTGTGCAGCTGATTGCCTCCAGCTCCCGAAGGCACAGCCCCAGCCAGAACTGCTTACAGCAGCTTGTATCCCTTCTTTTTGCAATCATAATCTTCAAGAAACTATTTACACCTTGGCGAGACAGGGAGCACTTTTCTTGGTGGAGGGGCTGCTGTGGTTGGCGATAAGGAGCTGGGCTAAACTTGGTTTAAAAGCCAATCCTTAATGACTGTGATTGGTGCTAAGAGGTAGGGCCATAATTGGTTGCAGCAAGGGCCACTAATTGACCTGAAATGAACGGTTGTGATTGGTCCAAGCACCCTCTCAAGCTACTTGGGTTCACCCAGGGAGTCAGGCGGAGCCACTTCTACCCTGTGCATGTGAAATCCAATGAAGCCCTCTTCTCTCAAGTGGTCTTTTCTTCTTACTTTCAGTAGCGTGAGCTGAGCTGGAACAGGAACAAAACAGCAGTGTGAGCAGCCAGTGGTGGCACACGCCTTTAATCCCAGCACCGGGGAGGCAGAGGCAGACAGATCTCTTCGAGTTTGAGGCCAGCCTGGTCTACAGAGAGAGTTCCAGGACAGGCTCCAAAGCTACACAGAGAAACCCTGTCTCGAAAAAACAAACAAAAAACAAAATAGCAGTGTGGCTTCAAGGCTGAGCAGGTATTGGCCTGAAGTCACAGGTGTTGGTCTGGAGTCACATGGGATCCAACACCACTTGCTTTATAATCCCTGGTGCTGAACTCCTGAGTAGCCCAATTTATCTTCCTGAGCCTCTGGCCTCAGTGTCCAAGCATAGGTGAGCTTTTCTAATTCCCAGTGCTGGGATCCTGGGCCACCTGGCTTGTACCTGGTGCTTGGGTCTCCCTGGACCTCAGATCCTAGTACATGGTGGTCAGCTGCCACCAAGCTACTGAAGAAGTGCAACAGGCTTCAGATCTGCCTGGCAACACCACCCGCTGCCCTAACACACATTAGCAGCTGCCCGGTGAGTTCACTGGCAGCTAGGATCATGCTTGCTAGCCAATGAGAACAGATGCCTGTGCCTGAGAATCCAGCAGTGCCCAGAGCCCAGTTCCTGAATGTCCCACAGGAGCCCCAGCATGCACCACACCCAGCTTCTGAATGTAGTCTTGACAGAGAATGATCAATATTCCAGTAGGCATGACAGAGGCCACTGAAGAAGCAGCTGAACAGGCCCAGAGCAATCTTTGATGTTGGAACAGGACATCGTTGTCTACAAACGTACTGGGCCATATTCATAGCTGTCCAGGGGCACCTGCAGCCAATGGGTAGCAGTTGGACATGCCTAAAGCTTCTTGTGTCAGGGGCCACATCTTATGAAATTCATATTCCCCATAGCATTCATCATGGTGCCTTGTACCCTTGTACACAATAAATTTTGTGCAAAGAAAGAATAAGGAAAGGAATGAGATAAAGAAGGGAGGGGGAGGGAGAGCAGGGGAAGGGAAGGTAGGAATAAGATGGTTTATTCTAAGACTACACCAAAATTTGTTTCAAATCCTCTTGACATTTCATATATAATATGTCCCCCACCCCAGATCTCTCATGAGAATCAAGTAGAAATCCTAATGCGGAAGTAAGATTTGGAGGTTTGCCTTTCTTAACTTCCTTCGCAGCTTCCATATTAACTCCCTAAACCACACCTACTGCTACCATGGTCTCAAGCTAGACTGCACTGGCAGCCATGAAATGCAGTTAAATTACAAAGCTATAGTTTCTTCTATTTCAGATTCATCCTGCTCTGTAACACATGGCCCAACCAACTGTCTAAACTATAGGAAGATAGTAGCAGCACAGGTGTGTGTGCCTGCTCTCTCTGTCTCTCTCTCTCTCTCTCTCTCTCTCACACACACACACACACACACACACACACACACACACACACACACAAACCAAGATCCAGAGAGAGTGCACACATCATGAGGAAATAAGATATAAGCAAGCTGATAACAAAGAAAAGGCAGAATGGAGAAATTAGTTGGGAGAGATAGAATCCTTCAGCAAGAAGCAGAGAGGTTGATGAACATGAACAGAAGAACACTCAGAAAGGCACAGCTGCCACTTCCATTCATAGTGATAGATGCTGACCAGTCAGGTTGTGATGGACACTAAACCTTTCCCATTCCTTTCATGCCATTCAAAGGCCTGTGAGGGCTAGCTTGTCATAGATTCCTCTTTCCCCATGAGGCCTGACCATTATAAATGAAATTTCACTCTTCCTTGCTTTTATATATATGATATATATATATATATATATATACATATTATTTTAATATGCAAAAGTTCAGGAACATAGCAAAGAACTCATATACTCATTCCTTGGATGCATCAATTTTTAGTATTTTTCCACATTTCCTTTTCTCTTCCTCATTTTTTTCTTTCAGATGCATTTGAGAGTTGGCTACACATGCTGTGCCCCTCTGCCTCCTCATATATTAGCATGCATTTTCTTAGACACTTTTATTCAGCCTCAGTACAGACATCAAACTCGGGGAATTTTGCATTGTTGGGTTTCTTTAATGTAAGCGTCCACATACTTGCCAATTTCCCCAACAGCACTGTTCACAAGAGACAAAATATAGGAATATACTTAACATCCATCAAGGAATGAATGGAGCCCAGCCTGTGATACTATTTCTAACCCCACACACACCTTTAGTCCTGGCTCATGGTGGGAAATAAGGAGGACTAAGTTTAAGCTAGCCTGCACTATAAAACAAAACCCTGTCAAATTTCTCAAGAAGATTTTGTCTTTCTTGGTGCTAGAGACAGAACCTAGGACCTTGCATTTTCGAGACCAATGCTTTACCACTGAGCTAAACCCTCAACCCCTTAAAGGAAAAAAAAAATTAGGAATGTATATCCATAAGGTAATGCTTACCTAGCATGTAACCCTGGGATTAACCTAAAAAATGGGCATGTAAACAAAATGTGGCACACAAGGCAACAGACTACTCTCCAGCCTTAAGACGGAAGGAAATTCTGATGCGTGCTACAATACATGTATGTTTTGAAAATATTATGCCAGAAACAAAAAAACAAATACAGTGCTGCCCACTCACATAAGGAACTTGGGATGGGCAAATTCCTAGAAAAGAAAGAATGGTGATGACTAAGGGGTAGGAGGAGAGAGCAACAGGGATTTGTTGTTTAAGAAGATGGACATTTTCTGGAGATGGATTGTAATGATGGCTTCAGAGCATGGCAAGTGTGCTCACTGCTGCTAGATTGTCCCAGTAAACAAACGTAGCTAAGATGGCGATTGCATCCGATGTCTGTTTTGCTGAATTTTATTAAAGGTCTGTGTGGTTATAATGGGATCTGTTCTGATGTTTTTTACACCACTTTCCCCTGAAATCGAGAATCCAAACCAAGACCATGTCTTTCACAGGTTCCTTGTACTTATTATGTGCCCCAAGCAGGATTCTCAGTGCCTTCTGGTTTGCCTAGACTTCCTGTATGTTAGCATTCAAAGTGTTGCATCCTGGGTAACTGTTCAGAGCCAAGCAAACAGGAGCAGCTACTCACCCTACTTCTGCTTTTTAGCCTTGTTTAATCCATAATAGTTCCTCAGCTTTTCTTTGTCTTTCACACACACACACACACACACACACACACACACACACACACACACACACATATATATATATATATATATATTATTTTTTTTCCTTTTTTCCTTAAGAAATCAAATCAGGACCAGGTTGTAGTGACATATACCTTTAATTCCAGCACTTGGGTGGTAGAGGCAGGTGGATCTCTGTGAGTTCAAGGTTAGCCTGGTCTACGAAGCAAGTACCAGAACAACCAGGGCTGTTACACAGAGAAAAACCTGTCTCAGAAAACAAGCAAACAAAAAACAAACAACAAAAATACTAAAAAGAAAGAGAGAAAGAAAAAGGAAAGAAATAAAATCAGAGACAGGTGTGGTGCCTCCTGTTTATAATCCTAGCACTTGGGGGACTGAGGCAGCAGACTTGCCACTAGTTCAAGGCCAGTATAGGCTACATACCGTAGCCTGGGCAACACCATGAGACTCTTATCTCAGGAAAAAGAGACATACCCAGTCATTCGTTGTCCTGATTGTTCTCCAGTGGTTTCTTTCAACTGATGCTTTCCCAGGTTATCCATTTGGGGCTGGGAAGCTACACTAACATTGTGTCTGTTTCAGAGTCACAGATGTCTGCCTGTGCCACTAATACCAAGTCAGAAACAGTCAGTGTGTCCTGGGTTCACATTCATGTACTTACAACTTCCCTAGGCTTCCATGTTTGCTTACAATAAACTTTACACTCACACACTCCTTGTGAACTTCAGAAGCTGCACATTTCATGGGCATTTGATGGCTCCCTTGCACTTGACAAAAGGAAGTACTTTGGAGTCCTCTCCACCATCATCGTGCAGTATAATAACCCATTTCATCCCTCTCTTTTTCCTTCCTTAGCTACTTTAAATATTTGAGATGAAAGAATTTTCAAAATGCAATTATCTCTCTTTTAATTTTTTTTTATTACATTTTGTCTGTCTATTTGTTTGTTAGTTTTTCAAGACAGGGTTTCTCTGTATAGGACTGACTGTCCTAGAACTCACTCTGTAGACCAGGCTGGCCTCAAACTCACAGAAATATGTCTGCCTCAGCCTCCTGAGTGCTGAGATTAAAGTTGTGCACCAACAACAGCCTGACTTTTTTATTACATTTGTTTGTGTGTGTGTGAGTACTCTGAGAGGCTTGGTTCCAATCACCTTTACCTACTGAACCATCACACTGGTCCTTTTTTTTTTTTTTTTAAAATCAAACTTCATATGACAAGTGCATATATTTCTATGGAGTCCTTTTTAAAATGTCAGCTCATTATTCAGAACAAGATGTGCCTTTCTGTTTAAATATAGGATCTTGATAGCTGTTCTGAAAGTGAAAATTGTTCAGGGAAAGCATGCCATTTATGTGTGGTTGAGACCTTTACACTGCGATATTGACAGGCCCCACTGTCCCTCAGTTTGTTGGGTATTTAGTAACTAGCGAACTGTCTGCATTTTACTGTATTGTCTTTAAGGGTTGGGCTTAGGTAGAAATGGGTAAGAGATGGCAAAGGTCTTCAGCTATCTGAAGATACAGAGGTCAGCAGATACTAGGCACATTGAACCAGGTACTAACTACAGCTTTTAGCACCCGATAACACCCATGTATCCTACTTATTTCTTATGTCTGCTGTTTATTATTTTTCTCACTCACTGCTAAATGAAGAAAGTTCTACAAAGTCAGGCAGCTTTCTTCTGTTCAGTAAATACTGTTTCCTGTTCCATAGCCTTTCCCCAACCAGATCTGCTGTGTGTACAACTAAATGAGCTTGGTCATCAATGCCATTAATGTAATGACTGCCACTAGCTTCTTACTTAACATAATTAAACAGGAAATATATTTTGCCACACACACAAAGTTAAAAATACAACCAGTTGTCAGGAATGATGGCCCATGCTTTTAATCCCAGCACTTGGGAGGCAGAGGCAAGAGGATCTCTATGAGTTTGAGGTCAGCCTGGGCTATACTGCAAGTTCCAGAATGCCAGAGCTGTATGATAGACAGACTTTGTCTCAAACCAAACAAACAAATAAAAACAGCCAGTTAACGTGGCTAGTCCTAGATTATGTTATATAACCCCTGCCCTTCATCCCAAAAAACAATAGAAGATCAGTCAGTTTCAAAGTCCTTTGATTCAAATTTTGTTAAGTTTGTAGTGTTTATTGATGAGGCTGAAGGGTTAGAAAGATAAACAGCCCCTTTGGCTTTAACTTTCCTACCATGTCACACTCCACAGGGGCTGTCCCTGTTGCTTTTTTTTTTTTTTTTTTTTTTTTTTTTGGAGGATTGAAGAATGAATGGAGCCTCAAACCCTAAGGTTCCCAAGTGATCATTTTGCATTTCCCACAAGGAAAGGTGGGGCACTGGTTGACCATCTATCTGTACCTGGGTGCTTGGTGCTGGGAAACTAGAAACTGCTTCCTTAAAGAGAATGGAGTTTGGTTCATGCCCTGATCTCAGGAAGTCTTCCTGCCTTGGCAGGGGAGTCCATCTCTGCTAATGATGACATAAACAAAAAACAAATGAAACGAAACAAAATAAAAACCATACAAGAATGACACATGGTGTGGTTGTACACCTGTCATCCCAGAACTTAGGAGACTTAGGGAAAACTTAAGTTTGAGGCCAACCTGGGCCAGGTTTAGAAAGACACTCATTTCCAAAGCAAAGCAGAATAACAGCTGACAAGCATTCTGTGAGATCATTTTATAGAAGAGCAGTAGTGACATTCACCATCTACCTTGGGGAACTTTCTGCATCTTCGTGCATAGCCTTCTGATTGACAGGTACATGCAAGGGCTCTACTAGGCAGCATGTGAAATCATTATGGATCAAAGCTACTGCTCTATGCCTTTCAAATTACCTGGCTTGCTTCTTAAATATGTGAGCATTTTGCACAAGGTGTAACATGAATTTAGATACATCATAGTCTTTATGAGTAGATCTTGACCTATAAAAGTCTCCACCCCAATACCAACTCTCTCTGAGGCTTGAGGAGAAAAGAGAAGCTTACAGGGTGTAAACTAATAGGACACTTATGGAGTTCTGGAGTATAGTGAGGCCTGGAGTATAGTGTGTGCTCACATCCACCAATGAATCCTATTGAATTTGACATCTAATCCAGTAAGATGGTACCAGGCGAGAAAACAGTAACAAAAGACTATGAAGGGTAGAATGGATGAGCACTTATCATTCACAAATTTCTTATCACAGATTCAGATGGGGGGACTACAGACATTGAGAAAACAGTAACAAAAGACTATGAAGGGTAGAATGGATGAGCACTTATCATTCACAAATTTCTTATCACAGATTCAGATGGGGGGACTACAGACATTGGACATCTAATGTGCAGCATTTAAGTGCTCCCACACAATTAATCTCATTTCACTTATAGCTATAGCTAAATGGATTAGAGACTTATGGTAGGGCTGCAATGTAGCTCAGGGGTAGAACTCTACCCTGACTTAAAATAATGATGATGATGATGATGATGATGATGATGATGATGATGATGATAGAGTCCTTGATTCTATACCTAGTGTATCACTTTCTGTCTGCCTGTCTCTGTCTGTCTCTTATATTTTGTGGTGCTGGGGATTGAACTCAGAGCCTCAAATATGCTAGGCAAATGCTCAACCACTGAACTTCAACTCTAGCACAGCACTTGAACTCTTGGAGATAAACAGTTGGGTGCTTCAATAAGAAACTGCCATCCTCCCTTACTCCTGCTCTTCTTTTTCAATCCTTTTCATCTCCGTGCTCCCCCAAACCTCCTCTTCCTTTCATTACATTATGGAAAGTGGGAGATATTCTTATTTTCATTTTCATACTGCTACCTTCAAAGCTTAGATACATATTTTTCATGATGCTAATGAGAGGGGAAGGAGTACTTCTGTTAAAAGAGTTTGAGGTTAATTTTATGAACTCCAAGCCAATATTTTGCAACTATATTTTATTGTAACAATTTATTTTAGTTACACTGTCACTATTGTATTTGGCTTAATTGCATGCTTTGATTGTGTGTTGCAGTAAAGATGCTGGGTTTGAACTAGAAGTGTCATAGAAGAGAGTAGAAAAGTTGCCAGAATAAGGACTGTTGACTCAGCTGAATGTAATGGTACATGCCTATGATCCTAACACTCGGGAAGTGGGAGCAGAAGGATCAGGAATTCTAGGTTATCCTTGGCTAAATAGCAAGTTCAAGACCAGCCTGAACTTGAGATCCTGTTTCAAAACAATAGCAAAATCCAAGGACAACAAAAAAAGGAAAGAAAATCTTTTAGACTCAAGGAAAAAGCAGTAAAGATGGGCATAGATGTTAGCTGCACAAGGTCCTAGGTTCAGTCCCCAAAACAAGGAGAGAGAGGTCAGGGAG